>JACDOX010000139.1:633268-809490 GCA_014549065.1 Cardinalis cardinalis
TCAGCCTACTTTATGGCTCTCCAGTCTCCAGGTTCATTGGTGAGATGACATTTCTGCAGTTTCAAAAAGATTACCCACAGTTCCCAAATCCACTAATCTAATCCTTCCCTGCACATAAGTGAGAGCATTTTCCCCTCTATGAACAAAGGGTGAAGGGATGTTTCCTTTGCTGCTGATGTGTGGCAGGGTGACACAGCTGCTTCTGGCTGGAGGGAACAACCCAAACCAGCCAGGTCAACAGTMATGTCTGAAAGCACAGCTGGTTTCTGCATGGCAAAAAGGTAACCTCAAAGAGTAACTGCTCAGCAGGATCCAGTGCAAACAGATGAAGCCTACAGTGCTGTGTGCAGCCAAGGGGCACTAAAACCTGACAGGCCTTTGTTCTCCAGCAACTCAAACAATCCAGACCTAACAGTCAGGTGCTTCTGAACAGCAACACAACAGCTCTTAAGGCAAGTCACGTGAGCTCCATAAAGCATCTTAAAAGAAAAAAAAAAAAAGGGAAGGACTAACACATTATTCTTTGTGATATTTCAGATTCCAGCACCAGGGCTACAGAAGAACCTTAGCTTTCAAAATATCTCCAGATACTGACAAAGTTTCTTTTCTGTCATTGTTTTGAAAATAATTTCAGAAATGCTCCAAACATAGGACATTTAATTAGTTTTTAAATTTATATACTAAAACAACACAGCCAAGAGTCCACGTGAACTCAGTACAATTATTTTTCTACGTACAAATTCAGAAGTAGTTTTGGATCATATAGCACAGGTTGGTAAACTAATTCACCTCACACCTCTGAGAGCAAGGAAAGACTCCACTCTCATACTTACATAATAAGCAGGACAAACAGAGGTTGTATCAGTAGGGCAGCACACAAACAATAAATATTAATGATTAAATGGAAAAGCAGTAATGCTGTGATAATTTAAGCCTGTGTATTTTAGAAGAGATGATAACACTCATAACAATGCTCCTACCAATATCAGAGGTGATATTTCCAATTACACTTTTTTTCAGCTACAGGTCATCCTGTTTGAAGAGACACCCTCAGTAAAACCAGAAAATATTAAGTGTGGAACAGCAAACACAAGCCAGGAAGAGATTAAACTCAACAGGCTGGAGACACTTCTTGCAGAAATTAACAAAATGATAACATAAGAGGCACATAAAGCAACGTGAATATCACAATTAGGTGAGATCAGGTAGAAAGCTTCCTATCTAAATGGCTGAAGAAGTGGACACCTCTCTTCAATCTTCAGCAGGTTAAACAGATCTTTTCAATGTACAATTAATAGCTCACCACAGAAATCCACTATCACCAGCCCCAGCTGAACCTAAGGACTCAAAGGAAGTGGAAAAGGAGGTGGACAGAAAAGAAGAATAGGTTTCTACCTAGAATGCCAGAACACTGAAGCATAACCTCAAATTTTCTGTGGATGATGGGGGGGGGGAACCCATCCCAACTTTTCTGGATACATTACTATTAAGCCCCCCTTTACAGAAGCTGCCTCTAAAGGAAGCATTGGCATTGTCACAGACAGCAGGGCTAGACTGCAGTATTTGATCTACTGTACCAGCTCCTGGGCATTTTTCCTGCCTTTCAGGAGGCTCCTTATATGTTGAGAGAAAAGGAAAACCATGTGAATGATAATGCCTTACCTTTAATGCAGGTCAAATTTAAATCTTTCCAGGATCAATTTTAAGCAACAGGAAAGTTTAAGGTGAGATAAAAGCTATTCATCTTCATGTTCATTTTACTACACAAGGAAGCCTGATTATCAATGTGCATGAGCAGTCTAATTATAGACCCTTCTGCCAGATGAATAAATCAGAGTGAAATGTTATTACAAAGACTGTTGAGAAAATGTGGCTGAGCACTTTAGCACTTCACCACTGCTGCTCACCAGTTTCACACGGGGTTACTGGCTTCCCCTGGTGATCTTGCAGCAAAAATTTAAAAAAAAAAATTTAGAAGTTTTTTTTTTCTCCTTCCTCTCTTCAGAAGTAAATCTATCAACTGGTAGGCTTTTTAACAAGTGGAGTTTAGTCCCATTTTATATTGTTACCAGAATCCTTCAGGAAAGCTTGCAGACATATTATACAAAGCAAAGTCAGCCTGTTCATTTCCCAAACGCTTTCCTCACAATTAATGTTTACCTTAAATATACTGAACAAATGAGCTGCTTTAGTTTTCAGAGGCCCAAGGTACCAGTACCTGGAAAAAGAACAGAAATACAACTTCTAAGATATCCAGGAGTCAGTACTGGGAAAGGGAGAAACTCTACATGAAGTCAGAGCATACAGACTTGTTTGCCACTGAGTTAATGCTCTCTGACAACCTTTAGCTTTTTGATGCTGTAAGATAGTTTCTACACATCACCAGCAGCCTAGCAGTGACATCTCTATCCTGAGTTACACATCACCAAAATGCAGTGTATAATCTKCACTACAGGCAGCAGGACATCTCACTATCAGAATTTTACTTTGTTATGTGAGACAACTGGAGATGATTCAAAGGTCTGTGGTCTAACAGCTGGCAGTGTGCATCTCCACAATATCCAATACAGCGTATTTCCAAAGGTTGGAGGAAACAAACAAAAAACCAAAAGCTTCAGTGACAAAAGAACCAGCAAACATTCATTAGTCCCAAAGGATTCTCACATCAAAATCAGGGTTTTACAAAATAAAAATCCTGCCATCCACACAGCACTGTACAGAATCTAAAGATGTGACTCTATTTAGGCAGGCTTGGCACATTTTGATCAGTGTCATTCACCAGAGGGTCAGCAACTCACATTGAACACCACCAGCTCAAGAGTACTGCAGATCTAAGGATCTCATTAACCATTAAGGCATGCAAATGTGCCACCACTCCCCTCAAGCCATGAAATTGTCCGTAAAATAGTAACATAAGACAGCACCAGATCTCCAGCAGCACAGTCCTTAGCAGAGGGAATGCCAGACACACTTCTGGAACTGTGTCTTATGGCTTAACTCCCTTTGAGTTCTTTTCAGTTTACGATCAGCTGCACTGGAACACCCCAAATGTTTTTAGTCCAATAATCCATCTCTCACAGGGAGCAAAAGTGGATGAAGTGGGGAAGTATAAAAACAGGACAAGCACACAAGGAGGATTTTGTTCCAAGCAGACTCTGAGCACTTGTTCATTTGTTGCTGAAGTGCTTTCCAAGCTGGACACGTTTCTCTGCATTCAAAAACATTTATGGAAGGAAGCGGGGCTTGAGGATGTTCGTGTGCCTCATGTACCAAAGSTGCTGTCATGCCTCCAGCACTGAGCCCCAAGGACTCTTACAAAAGGGAAGTGCTGCAGGGAAAGATGTGAAGGCTGACACCAGGAGAAAAGCAGGGCAGGAAGCCCTGCAGGAGTGCAGAGCAAAGAGCACTTCCTTGAACTGGGGGCTGCAATTAGCAGGAGAGCCTGCAGCACAGCCAAGTCAGCACCTACACAGCCCACTAAGAATGTCCCTGGCTTCCCAGGGACAGACAACCTGACCATTTACTGCATCTCCCCCATCCCCTCTTAAATCTCTTAAAAACATTTGCCAGACAAACTCCAGAGGTCTGCTCCCTCTTCCTTCTTGACGATGACAGCTCATTCACAAAGCCATGGTATTTCCTTACAGCTGCATTTCCTCTGTAAGAGTTTGGGGAGTGAGCTGCTTGGGCTTTGCTGCTCCTTCAGCAGATAATGCCTGTCATTTGATACACAGACACTGACATGTTAAGTGTCCATCTGGAGAAAGCCCAATAATTATGAGTTTAGCATTCTGAGAACAATCATCAGATAGCACAGTCCATGCCACTTCTGGCAGGAACCTGAAGGCATTTCTGCTGCATCTGATGTCCCTTGCTGGAATTGAGTTTCAGAGTACACACACAGCTTTTCATTGGCACATGATGAAAAACAATGGCCAATTACTTTACTTAGACTTTACTCAAGGGAGAGATTTTCCCCCGTTACAATCTGAATAAAGTTCCAGAAGCAGATACCACAAGGCAAGAAGAAAGTAGATACTTAAAGGAGCAGGGCAGCACCAAATATTTAATTCAAATTACAAGAATTCTGATACATCTTACACTCCTATGAGTGTAACGAAAGACCTAGCAAGAGTGGGTGCCTCTGCCTGTCAGATGCCTACATTCAGAAAAAGACTTCCTTGAGAGAGGGAAATGTGTCTTTTTAGGCAACAGATACTAAAAAGGGTACAGTTTCAAATAATAGTATTTTCTTACTTGCTAGCTTTAACTCCGGCATCTCTGTAAGACCCCCATCTTAAACCAGAGACTGCAAACACAGGCTGCTCCTTTTCTCCCTGTCAAGAAAAATAAACATTGCAAAATTGCTTTCTCTTACCTTTTTTCCAACTTTATTTTCTGAAGTTGGAAAAACAGCATTGCTACATAAAAACTTCTGTTAAATTTCTACACAGAAATTTAACAGAAGAGGTATGACAAAGAGCTAACAGCAATAAAGCTTAGCAGAATTTAAGCACTGTACACTCCATCTGCTCCAAGGAGGAAYATAAGAGGTGAAGTTTTGAACAGGTAGCCTGAGTTTGACTGCACACCCAGCAATGGCCATTTCATTTCGTGGATTTGACTGTTAGCCAAAAGCAAGGAGCTCTGCACAGCAACACAACACTCTTACTGGAGAAATGTCCATTCTACAACTGAACAGAAAAATAAGATTCAGAAACCATACAAGGCATAGTCAAAGGTTTTCCAATTTTGCATTTTTCCATTTGTCAAAGAAAGCTATTAACTTCACAATCCACATGAATGTATCAAATCAGCAGACGGCTACTGCTATCTCTCACCATTGCTACAGAAACACCACTGTAGTAAGTTTTGTATTCATCAATATTCTCTGAGTCTCAAAGAAAGGCAATGTTGAGGCAGTATAGTGTTTTCTTCTGTTTAGAAGATGCCATTCTTCTGTTTGTCTGATGCCATAGCACATGGTGGAGAAATGACTACCAGCAGAACTGCCAATATCATAAACTAAAATTCCTAACAGCAAGACACAGAGGAAAACCAGTCCATGTGAACATAAAAACATCAGAATGGGAAAGCTTTAGAAATGTTGGTTTCTAAGTAAGTAGATGCTTTCACCTTGATCTGTAAGACATCAAGTGGAACTGTCTCTCCTTTCAAAATGGCCAATGTAGCATTAGTAATATGTCTGCAAAACAAACAGGAAAAAAGCAAAGGAAAACAAACAGGAATAAAGGAAATGAGTAAACTTTAAAATTACTTTTTTTTTTTTCCCAGAAGATTCCACTTTGAGTCCAAGTAGGGCTTTTTTTCCAGCAAAAGTAAAAACCCTAGGGAAACGTGCTGCACTTAACTGAATTCAGAAAGCAAAATGGCTGGTTGCAACACATGACAAAACCTAACAAATAGCAAAATACAGAAAACAGCAAAAGGAAATTATCAGCCCAAGCTTTTGAGATATTCCTCCTTTTTGAGCTAACCTGGGAGGTCAGAGGCCAACTGTGTTACCTCTTGTTTCAGATACTTAACACACTAAGGACCCAAATCATGGTTTTATTTTAGCGGTAGCAAAAATAAATGGGAGAGAATGGGACAGCATGACTGGTCTCAACTCACATGTCTGCAATTGAACTGCATTAGTATGTGCTAATTTATTCTGAAGTTTTTAATCAACATAAATCTACCTACCAGCAGTGCCCATATTGTTTAGGTCTCCATTAAGTTGTGGACAGTAGCCAGGGCACTTTGTCATTTCAAGCTGTAAAGATTTTGTAACCAAGGTGTCTAAGTCCACTAAATAGTCTATGTTCAAACCTTGAAGCATATACTTGATTGAAAGCCCTTCTTTGTTTTCAAAGTTGGGTAATATTTAGTTTCCATACTGCATATGTTTCCAGTGCCTCAGCTGGACAAGGAAAAAATGCTTTTTCAGATTTCAGTTTTCAGATCCAGCCCAATATTCATGTGAATCAGTGGGAGAAACTGCCCTTGCTTTCATCATGATTACAATACTGAGACAGATAAGGAAGCTGTTCTTCTCACAGCCCATCTTCTCTCCCAGCTCTTATCATTCTCGAAGACCTTTACAGTTCCTACACTCCTGAGAGAGTGCTGAAGGAACCAAAGCCCAAATATTTCTTCAAAAAATATCACTTCTGCACTTCTTAACTCRGCTTCTGCTACTGGTGCGGGTTGTTAAGCAGCCTATTGACCAAATTACCTTCAACTTCTCCAGTGTGCTGCAGTCTCACCTGCACAGTTCATTACCTTGGCACAAGAAGATCATCCATTTCAGACAGCTTCTTTAGAATCCAAACATAAATTATTATTTTAATCTTAGCTGCTGATTACAGTCTTGTCCACCTTTCTGAGCTTCAAAGCACTCTGGCAGTTTTAAGGAAGGATGTTATGCCAGTTGACTCGTGGGTTTTGTGTATGATGGATACCAGCAAGGGCTCCACAAAGAGAACAATGTTAATGAGTTACTGGGAAAGTGAGAGTGAAAAGATCTCAGGATCAAGAAGAAATATATTTATTATTATGAGAGGAGAGGAAGGGAAAAATTGAAAAGAAATGAAGTGTGGGGAAAAGAGAGATTGACTCCCTTTTCTCTATAGAAGTGGACAAAACAATCCTGCAGCAAACTGAACTGCAGACAACAGATATCCCCAGACTGGATCATATCGAGGATGCTGAAGAAYTGGGTTGTCGGATTACTGCCAGCATCAGCCCCACCCCAGAGAAAAGTCAGTCCTGCCCTGCAAAAGTCAGTAATGGGATCCAACCTTTCCCATATTGTTGCAAGCTCTCCTTGGCAAGTCCTAACCAGCCTATATGTGGACCAGTTTCTAAAATTCTTAGAGTGGAGAAGGGTCAGAAAGAGGACTTACTTTTGGCTTATTTTGTCAAATCCTTGCTATATCCTCGTCATACCCTAGGAGGCTGATCCCTTTAATCCCTTTTTCTTTTTAAACTCTGAGCATCACATGATCATAGAGAAATTAGCCACAGCAAATGATTTCTAATAATACATACATTTCCTTCTTTTAATTTTTAGTCAGTTTTTGGAAGTCATTAACTCAGGTAAGTCCAGAGAATCATCAGGTTCTGCCCAGAGACAGCCAACTTCTATGCAACACAGAAGAAAAAGAAAAGCATCAAGCTACCAAGAAGCACTGCTTCTTGAAAACAACCAACCATATTTCAGAAACTTGTCATACTTACTGGACTTGATTTGTGCTCTCAGGGTACAGTGTGTGGCTCAAAGTGCAAGTTTTTCCAAGGGGTATGAATCCTATAGGAATCTTACTGAAGGCAGCCTATGGACACATAAGGAGAATAAATTAACATTTGCATGAAGCTTCCTGTGTGGAGATCACAGCTGTGTCTGGCATCACCCCTTTGGCACTGAGCACCAGGCACTTCCTCACACAATGACTCAGAACATGGCACCCAAATCTGTGAAGACACCACTGCCAACTGGGTACAAAAGAGCTCTCTGTAATCAATAAGGGCATTGTTAGATGCATTTTGGCAGCCACATCCCAACTAATGCATGGATTCTGTCAGCAATCTGCCATCTTTCTTAATACTGATGGAGCCACCACAGGCTCAGAATCCCATTTAGCACTGCAGAAATGCCCCCCTGACAGAGTAACCTTGCACAGCAAAGAGATTTTCTCACTTAAGGAAAGGAAATTAATTGATTCCTCTACCATCCAAATCATGAAGCAGCAGAACGTCTAATTTTTGGAAGCCACTGACCATATTATTTTTCTGTACAGCTGCTCAGCAAAAGGGCTTGTTGAAGGAGCAGGTTATTACCCTGTACCTCATCTCAAACCTTGCTTTTTGAAGCGTGTCAGCAAAGCAATGTAAGCTACCCCATACCCCAGTGCACCATGCCTGTCCTGGGGGATGCTGCCAGCAGCACCAGGACACAGCCAGTCTGCAGCCACCTAGGAATTTCCCTCTAACTGCACACCCAAGCCCTCTCCCCTGCTGTGTCTGTGTTGTCACCTGCAGGTGCTAACACTCTCAAACACCCTGCTCTCAATTTTCTTCAGCACTGCTTTGCAGTGTGCAGATGAGAGGCTGTCTGCAGCTCCTGYAGTCAAGCCCTGCTCCCCTGGCTGCTAGGAACAGGGCTTCTGGAGTACCTCACACAGGCTCTTATCCAGGCAACAGTGGTGTGACACTCCCAAGGGAAAAGGGAAGCAGGGCAGAGAGAGGGAGCTACAGTGCAGATCTCTACTCCTAGGACACAGTGACAGGAAGGACAAGAACTCCTTGGCCAAAAACATGAAGTGACACAGTGGCAATACTACAATGCAGTATTCCACCCATAATTGTGCTGGATGCAGAATTCTCTACACTACTGCAAAACTATCCAAGCTATATCAAGATAAGAAGCCAAAAAATAAAGAGAAACTAGCTAATAAAGCCTCTAAACTTTGCTTCTACTATTGTCAGATTATAAAAGTCTCAGGATCCAACTATAATAATATTAGATTTAAAACAATGATGCACCAGAATTGATGCAACTAGCCTTCCTTTAAAAATATTGACTTGGTTGCAGAGTCCCCCTTGTCACATTCAGACAAAACAAATGCCTAAACAGATACAATTTTAGCTGCCAAGGGTATCATCATAATCTTGTCTGGATTGTTTAATTGAGTTTTTGCCAGCTCCTGCCAGAAGGTTTTGGGAACAATGATTCCCTCCTTTCTTGAATAACACTGTCCTCCCACTTGAAAAAGAAAAATCTCATTTCCATTCAGAGTGATCCACCTTGAGAGGTTAAAATTTGTTCAGTACAGCCATCTGCATAGTAGGTATGCACTGCCTGAAGAAACAGCAAAGCAATCCCAAAGCAGTAGGAGTGTGACCATAACAGAATTCAGTTTCAAGCCTGTATAAATACAAGAAAAACATGTACTTTTGCCCAATGCTTCTGCCAAACAAAGTGGCATGCACAGCTGGTCCATGGGTCTTTGAGCATTTGGCTTCTCCACAATCCCTGCTCTGACGCTGGAAACTTCCCAAATCCATGGCTTGGGAGCCACTGCACTCTCTCAGAAAGGGAACAAAGAACAGCAGGCAGCATTGCAGGACAGCAGCCCAGCTGGATTGCTGCACAGAAAGCTGGCTCCAGAGTAGTAAGCAAAGTATTTGCTGGAGGCAGCTGAGGCCAAGAGATCACAGTGGATACATAAGACACTCCAAGAAATAAACACAGTTTTTAAATGACACCTTCTCACCTCATCTGCTCTACGGAGAAGTCCAGTTATGACCTGAAAAGCAYAGGAAATGTTCTAAGAACTTTATTTTTCAGTTACAGTAAGAACAAATGAAATTCTTAACCACGTTTAATCTTTGAGAAGATTTAAGGAGCTACTCTTTTATGGAAGGTGCTACAGTTGTTTACATGGGAAAGGAGGAATATTCAGCCTGCAAAGATGTTGGAAACAGAAGTTTATGAGTGTGCCCAAGTACATGCTGGTACCACAACCAATGCCAGTGTAAATGTTTTAACACTGAATAATGCTCTGCATAATGCAAAACCAGCACTGGTCAGTGCAATCAACACAAGGCCAGAATGACCTACAGATGTATTCTGATCTCTTTCTCTTAAGGTCATTGTATTCATTTAGCCATTGTCTTCTGAAATCAGTAGTTAGAAATTAGGAACTGCTTGAATAAAATACAGTCTTGAAAAAGAGAGTAACCCCCAGTTTTGCTGCTGTCATTAATCATCTTGACAATAGGCATTTATTAAATACGTTCCAAGCTTTGTTATCATTCCCACGTAATTTTTACATTATCTGATTCCCACTTAGCAAAATATGCATTCTTCCTGGGGAGTTTATAGRAAGGAAGGAACTTTGAAAATCAAACCATTGCAACTACATCACACAGAAAGAAAAAGTTAGTATCATGTCCCTCCAAAGAGTTTGCTCATTCTAGAATGAAGTTCTGAAAGACAGCTAAGTCACACACTCTTTTTGTCCCTCCCTCCCATCATCCCTTAAGACTAATACCAACAAGCAGAGTGTTCTGTCCCCAGAATATTAGAACATTTACTAAAAACACAGATTCTAAAGTGGACAGATCTCTAGGAACAGTTGTTATGATGCTTCTACATTGCACAGACTCAATCTTCTTGCCCTCAACCCAACCATGATTCTCAACAAACCAGGCTCCTGCAGTACCTCTTGGACTGTGCCATCTCCTCCTGCAACAATGATCAGATCTGTGTTTTCCATTATTTCCAGAAGCTGTTTTGCTTGTCCCTCGTAATCAGTCTGAACAAACAGAGACCCAAATATGAGCACTCAAATGACTATTTTAAGTATATCTCTTTCATAGAAATAAGAATCATCTATCCATTTGGTTAATAGTTCTTTTTATATAGGCACACAGTAGTATACATTACTTACATTCAGAGGTTTTTTTTCAACTTACAAAACTAGTTTGATGCATAATATAGTATGTGCAAGTAAACACACACACAGGTTAAATGAAATATCAGAGCAAATATTACTTAAGAGATCTAGAATACCACAGCAACCATCTTATTTCCAGGTAATGTTACATTCAAACAAATCCAAGAACCAATCACTTGCAGAAAAACTCCCATTCTCTTTACAGCCAAAGTGCTCAAGTGCATCTCCTGAAACATAGCACCAACTACACAAAAGGCCACTGCCTGACAGCCACTGACAATGGATTCAGCAGTAAAGAGTACTGACTTTTTAAACCATTAAAACTGTTTTCTACGTAATTCATGTGTTTTACAGAGTCATCTCAGCCTCACTTCCTGGCCCAGCCCTGTTTTGCCAACTTGTTGGGACTAAGACTACCAAGCATCAGTTTTAAGGCTTGCAAAATTATTTCTTCTCTTCGCGTGGGATTAGGTACATTTAATGACCAGAGAAAGGGATTAATAAAAATAGCATTTTAATACTAAACCTTGAGGAAAAGATTCAAAGACAGAAAGATGCATATCAGAGTACTCTGCTGTAAGGACACACTGACTATTAAGCAATCCACATAGCACAGCCTCAAAAAAACTGCAGAAAGAGCAGAATCCCTTCAATGTTTCCTTGTTCTTCTCTTTCCAAAGGAAACCTGTTTGTTAATTCACACCACTTAGAGCTCAGTGTTTTGCTTTCATGGTGGAAATGTTGAATTATTTGGAGAGACAGAAATAATTTCAGTGTAAAGATAAAAGGTTATTTTTAACTAATCTGAACAGTTCAACTGGATGTCAAAATTCCTCACTTTTCAATTCTTCAAATTCAGGCAGAAATGACAAATTTAACAGCAATGGGCACGCACCACTAGCCAGCACTCAAATATTTAAAGAGTTTTTTCTCAAACATGAATTATAGAAGGGCTGCTTTAGACACACAAGCATATGTACTGCTTTAGCTGAAAATTAAGAACTCACTACACTGTTCAAAAACCAACTGTGGTATCAGCCTAATATCTCAGTATTCATTTCTTCCTATAAGATGACTACAGGACAACTGAAAATTTCAAACACATACAGGTTTGAATTTCAATACTTCAAGAGGAGAAAGAAGAGAGTATTTCTACAGTAGCAGGACCTATCAGTTCTTACCTTAACCACAGTTACATCCAAGCCAGATAAGTGCAAGATTGGCGCAGCATTCTTTTCAAAAAGGTTCCCAGCTTTGCTAGAAATAACAGAGTAAAAACTGTTTAATGATGTCTGCAGCTGAAAAAAAAATTAAAAAGAAACAAACGAATAGCAAGAAGAAATCTACTTAAAACCAAGCATTCAATCCCCACAATCAGTCACTCAACCGGATAGTCAGGAAAGATGAGATTTCATGTGGTTCAAATGCATTACATTTCTAGTCTCATATCTGAGATGTCAGGGTTTTGTTGCAGTTTTAATAAGTGCACAAGATGCTATTTAACTTCTGCCAAAAATAATTTTAAAAACTCATTAAAACAAATTAAGATCTCCAGAAAGAAATTTATTAGAAAATGAATGACTTACAAAGCACTAGCCTTTAGGATCATAAAGAAGGCCCACGTAGGCTTTAAGAAGTATTTTTAAAATCTCAATTATTTATTACTACATATTATTAAATAAGGTTAGAAGCAAAATTCTGAACTTTTTTGTGGTAGGACTGATAATTTTATATCTGTCATTTCCTAACAAAATAATTATATCACTAACTATAAATTGTTTACAAGCAGAAACATGAGACTCGGTTAATACTATGCATTTTCCAGACTCACAAAAGCATGTGAGTCCAAGCACTTTCATGTCAGCTATAATACACCCCTCATATTGGTAGTAACAACTCTCTGCCCCTCCACAAAATGCAACTATTCCAAAGTTTATTTGATCAGCAGAAACAGACACCCATCACACCCAAGATTATGGTTTTTCTGCTAACGAGCACGTAAAAATAGCAGCCAACCTCTTCCAGGAGTCCTGCTCCAAGCCCACATTTAGCCTCTCAGTTTGTGAGCACATCCCTTTCAAGGGCAGGTTCCCACAGAAGTAAGATCACTTCTTGCCAACTTCAAGTCTTGAAGCAATCAAGGTCATCTCCTACTTCTATAATTTTTGAGGATGGAAATATATCACATGCAAAAGTTTGGTAGGAATACAAAGGAATTCTACATATGAAGGAATGATAAAGGCCAAAATACAGGATTAAAGAAAAAAATGAAATATAGATATATATGTGTGTGTGTGTTTAGAAATAATTCTTCCACCTCAAGCAACTAATTCTATTTCTCATCCCAATATTTTTGGTGAAATAAAGTTTGGCATAGTTACATAGCACCAGCTTGGCATCACAGGGAGGCAAAAATGAGCTCAAAAATCTGGCTGGCTTTTATAGCGGATAGCAGAGCAAAAATGCAGAAAGAGCGCTTCAAATGAGAGTGCTGAGAAGGGGGAATTTTACCCTTTGCAAGCTGCTGGGTTGAGGAAGACTGTTGCTTTCTTCAGTGGCATAGTGGCAGGCATCAGCTGGTTGCCAAAAGCCTAAGTAAGAGAAAGAGAGCAGGGCTCAGTTTATCTTTTAAGCACACTGCTAAAACAGTTCAAAATAATGCATCTCTACAAATGTCAATGGGCTTTCAAGCCTCATGACATTCAAATGACTTTCATCTTCAGCCAGGTACAGGTCTCTTATTCAAAGACCCACGCTCTTAGCAGCAGCTCATATCACTGTCATAAGTACTCTTTAGCTCATTTTTACAATTCCACCACCATCTCGTTTTTGTCAACCTCTGGTTTTCTGCAATGGGCAGAAATCCAGGGAGCTCTCCTTGACTCCAAGGTTACTGGGTTTTCTCTCCTTATGTAATTCTCATACACCTGCCCGCCACCTTCTTTCTGCATTCTTTCCAACTTCTGAACTTTAATTCCTCTATCTCTTCTACTCATTTTAGTATTTTCTATGCTTCAGTTTTTGAAGACAGAAAAGATAATTACAAGACAATCTGCCTTGACCTATAAGCAAGTCCACTGTTTCTTACACTTTTTTAAAACTAATCTCTCACTATAAAAATCATTAAATTCCTCCTCAACTTTTAATTCAATTCTGAAGAGGTGTCTCAATTTTAAATTCTTTGAGAGTTTTTCCACAAAGCCTCTTGCACTTTGGGCCTATTTCCAAAGCTGTTCAGCACAGGCAAGGAAATGCAAAACTTCCACATATATTACATCCCACTCTATAAGCTTCGAGAAGGACCCTTAAAGGCATCCTTACTAACACGCCAAATCAAACTGGATTTGAACACAAGGAGTAAAAGGTAACCAGCAATACCATCCAGAAGCCCCACAAAGAGTAGGAACCAAAGACTACTGTGCTGAACATGGCCCAGCCAACTGTTCCTGGCTTTTTTTCCCCCTTTCCCTTGGAAGCTAATCCCCAGCAGGAATTTTTATACTGAAGGAGGTGATACTGTACACAAAACCCAGTGCATTTTAGTGGCTGTTAGCTATTTAAACTTATTATTAATTCTACTTGCAAACTCAGCTCAGGAAACTGTTGTCATTTTATTGCAGGGGTTCCATACTGTTGTCTCCTTATAGTAAAAGTTTCATACCTTCTTGGTGTCTCTCATGGGCAGCTCYTCAGAGCACTGACTCTTTCTTCTTCACAAAGCAGCCAATTCCCATCTCACCCAGCCACCCCACTCTTCTATAGCATTCTTCTTCTCATTGCTTACAGCTGTGGCCTGTTAAAGTCAGGCCTGTTCCTAATCTTTGATAACTGGCCCAGCTGCAACTCCTTAGGGGTAAGATTACTTTCTACACTATCTTTATTTTCTTATATTCTTTCCCCCTACAGGAAGCCTCAATTTAAAGAAGGGTACAGCTGGCTGTGCTGCTTAAAACATCCAAATTTCTACTTCAGGAAAGAAAAAGCATGAGAATAGTTGCTGAGAGTAAAGAAATCTTCAAAGAAAGTGAAACAAATCAATAGCTCTTAAGCTTTACTCAAAGATCAGTTGGAAAACAGACCAACTTATTCTATTGCAATTCTTGGGTGGGAATTGGGGAATAGGGGCCCTCTAGCATGCTACAGCTGTTAGAAACAACTAATTATTTGCTTAGGGGGCACAAAATAATGTATTTGCATGCTCCAAACAATCTAGCAAGGCTCTAAACAACCCAACAAGGCTCATAAAGATTTTATTAGTAATGACATAATTGCTTCATTATGTAATATACTTAGACATTTATGTTACATACAGGGGCATTTCTAAAGCAAATGCTGATTTGTAAGACAGGAAATAAAAAAATAATAATGCAATATTCTAGAAGTCTTTCAGAGCAGAACACAAGTAAAGACAACTTATAGTCATACCATAAAAATGGTTATTAAATATATATATATATATGAAGATATAATTGATATAATTTAGGTAAGTCAGTGCCTTTTTCACTTTCTGGTCACAAGCACATTTCCAGGTATTACATTTCTAGACTTCTAAAATGAGAACCACTATTCTACAACTTCGAAAATTTCTTTATAGAAAGCTTTTATAGTGCTTTATGAAAACCAGCAAAGACACTATATTCTTTTACAGAAAACTATCCTTGAGTGGGTTGTTTGCCAGCTGAACAGCACCTCTTTACATGTGCCCAGAGTTCAGCAGCAACAAAGTCAATCAGTCAGCAAGACTGATCTGCCAAGGAAGACCAAGTCAGCTGACACTGACTTATCCCAGAGACAGAGGTGTAAAATGTTAAAAATATGATAAATGGGTTCTTCATTATAGAATCTTTCCATAATCATTTGCTACACCAAGGCTGTCATCATAAACTGGTATTTAAATCCAGATACACATGGCAGAATCTTTGCATGAAATACTGCTGTCATGGATTCTCTGTAAGGAAAGCTACTCCCTCATCAATTTGATAATGTAACGGGCTTAGAAACCTAAAAATCCAATGTAAAAATGGTAAGAACTTCACACACACTTCATTCAAACTAAACTTGTTCTTTGGTGAGTTTGTCTCTATTTTTTTTTCCAATACTTATAGACAGCACTATAAAAGCAAGTAGCATTTTACAAACAATTTTAGATTGTTGTTATTCTGAAGAATACCAGACACTTAATGCAGTACTGCTGTGTGTTTTCAAGCACTATTTGGCAATGACACGTCAGTGAGAATGGAAATTACAGCAAGAATTTATTACTAGGCTTTCTGGTTCATTCCTTTCTAATGCAGGAGTCTTCTGCAGGACATTTTCTCAGGCTTTAACCACTAAAATTGCAGGAAGCTCTATTGACAGTGCTTTTGTATTTTAATTTGTAAGAATAAGCCATAATGGAATAGAACCTGTCACTTAATAACTGGATTTAAGAAATGGGAAATTCCGGATTTCCACAACTGAACTATCTGCTGGTAGCTGTCTTTTCCTTAGCACTCAGATCTTTTTGACAATACACACAAACCAGTTCATCAGCTCCTTTTAGAAAAATTGCTTTAATTTGGTCAGCATGCTTCAAATACTGAGGTATTAATGGCTATCTTTTGTGATATAAAAAAACTTCTATCACTTTGTTATTATGTAGTAAAAATGAATAGTGAAAACAAAGACTCTGAAATTACAGGCATGGTTTATGAAAGCAGTATTTTCAGGGAAAGACTTTCCTTGTTTTTTCATGAGCAGTGAGTTCCCTTACATATATTTTGGCAGGAAGATCCATTGCACAAGACAAGTTGCTGTGAAAATCTTTCAACAGCAGACAGGCTAAAATTGGGATAATTCAGGTGCACAACACTTCTTTATTGAGAAAAATCATTTTCCCCATTCTACTCAGGYCCCAGTACATAGCAATGATGGGAGCAGTGTTACACCCTGCAAAACATCAAAGATCTGTCATCAAGAAGCAGGTTTAGAATAAACTTTATTTGTGGGAGGTAAAAACTCTTAAAATCCTACAGAAGTGATGTCATCCATGGGCAGCAGCACTTACACCTCCAAAGGACTGCTTATTAAGGACAAGATTTCTTTGTGGGAATATTGCGTATGGGAGTTTGTTGACTGCTGTTTGCCCATGCAGGCCACAAGCTAAGAAATGCAACAGTCAGTACTCTGAGAGAGTAACTCCCTCCCTGAACAGTGGCCTTCCTGTCACTGATCAGCAACCAGGCTGTCCCCATTAAGTTCCCAGGAGATGGGTCCCAGAAGAGCTGGGTCAGTCAGTCATCACAGCTGGCCTTCCTGATAAAGTCACTCAGGGTCAAACAGACAAGGGCAGCGTCTCTGCAGCTGGGCACGGCCACAAAGTGGTTTGTGCTGCTTCTGCCCAGCATCCATCCCTCCTGGTGGCACTGGGATTTCACTCTTATCAACAAATCACCTCCCTACCACAAGTTGAGAGGCACAGAGCAATTGCATGAGCAGCAATGGAGGTCTGGGTACTCCAGCAGCAATCAAGATCACCCCAAGGATAACACTGCCCTCCCCTGCAGCAGCAGCCAGGACACACAAGGGGCAGCACCCCCATCCACCCCTGGGCATCCAAGGAAAGAACACAAATGATGGCATCATCAGAAGGCTTGTCACGTAGGAAAGGCCCACTGGGAAAATCTCAGGAGCCCTGCACAACCAAGATAAGAGGCAGATTTTAATCTAATTTTATTACTTTAAACAGTATTACCTGGGCTTCTTGGCATGCAGCTCTTCGTAGCAGGTTATCACTACCAAGTAAGACAGAAAAAAGAGGGGACATTAGGTTGTGTAAGTTTAAAACAATTTGCTCATTTTTAAAATGTAGGTACATACCCTTTTTACACAGTTTGACAACACTGGAACAGAAAAAACCCCGAAACATTTTAAGGATAAAACACCCCCATTGATGCACACATGCATATTTTTTTTCTGCATGTACACACAAGCATTCTTTCTACAAAAAACAAAAGCAGAAAACAAAGACCAGGATGTTAAGTGTGCTGAGATTATGTAAGCTCTGGCACACTGTGTAACTGTGATTTATTCATTAAATTGCTACATAACTGTACCCCAGAGCTCAGGTGTGGGTTTTTCCAGTGTTCTTGCTGCCTGGTGTTTACACTAAAGGTACTTACCATTCAGGCAGTGCAGCAGGGTTCTAGGGAGGACTTAAGTCTCTGTGCATTACAACTGTGAACTGCCCTTTCCATCAGTTTGCAAGCCTAACACACACTAATGCAGCACCTCCCACTCACCCAGGTCTGAGCATGGCCCAAAGCAGTAACTCAGAGAGGTGAAGAACATTCATCTCATTAAGTGAGGGTAAAAACCAAAGAGAGGTGCTCAGTGTTAGATATGTCACAGATGGTCTGTTCAGAAATATGTTCCTGACTTGTCACTGGCAAGGGTATATGGACAGCAAGCACTGGAGACACAGCCACTGAGTGAGGAATGGAAGTCTATCCCTTCCCCAGCCCCAAAAATGCCCTATTTCCCCTTGCAGACAAAATGGCAAGTACTGTTCTGCTGTGCCCAGAGTCTTGCCTATCCTTGAGATATCAACACTCTTCCATCCTCCAGCTGGTCCTTGCCTAGTACCTGGCAAGACCATCTATTTTTGTCTCAAAATATCACACATAAAAAACCCCACTTACAGTCAGCATAACAAAACAAACACTGTACCAACCAAAAGGATAAAAGGCCAATCAGACAAAAAAAAAACAGGTGGCTGAGAGAACAGCACACTTCTGCCCCAAAGTGTGGCTCAGCAGGCCAAACCCTGCCATGGAAATGGCAGAAGAGAAGGCAAGGCAAGGCCAAATCCAAGTGCCATCTATTTGATTCCACTGGTTTACAGTATTTATCTGTCACTGGAACTATATAAGCTGCTCTTTTTGGCACCACCAAGAGATGCTGCAGTGCCATGAAATGAGAAGTAGGGTGACTTCAGATGAGATATAAAATTGGGTTCTGTGAAAATAACTACACTATAAAAGCCACAGATTTATTCCTGGTAATAATGAAAAGACAAAGGAAGAGTTCAAGTATGGAAAAAGAAAATATGTGAGTAATACCTCATCAGGATAACAAGTAACTGGAATGTCTGCAAAAGAATTCCTCAGAGGCATGCTGTCATATTTGCTCCTTAAAAGCAAAGGAGTAGATAACTTGTATTAAGCACCTGCAATATCACTTAGAGGAGTAACAGCCATGCAGTAATACAATGGAAATGCACCAGTTAAAATAACTCTGCAAAGGTTGGTGTTCCAGGCTGTGCAACAGCAGTGTCACAGCTAATTCCAGACAATCAAGACAGCGTGACAGGCTGAGTCCACACTGTGCCACTGAGGGCATGAGCCCTCACACAGGGACATTGTCACCTCCCTCTGTGACTACGTGTGGCCAAAGCAAATAGAAAATAATTGTGACTTCAACACATAAAACTGAAATATTATGGGATATCAAGGAGCCCCCACTATCAGGTGATGGCTGCACAGTTGATGTCTTTGAGAATCACTGTCCTAACCTTCTGAACAAATCCCAGCCAAGCCCACGTTATCTGTTTACTTCACATTTATGCTATTTTGCTCAGAAGTCAAGTTCTGTCACACTGTCAGCCAGGCTGTTTTCCTGGTGCCCCCAGCTTTATGCTGCAATGTTAATTGTCTTGAAAATGAAGTCCAGCAACACCTTCCAAATACAAGCTGAAAATACTGTGCTCTCTTTTTCAACCTCAAACATCCGCAAAACAACAGTCAAGGATTCACCCCAGTGAGTTTTACCCACAAAAATTAAGCTTGACAGTTTAGATGTCAACATTTATGCTGATTTTCTCCTGCATTGRAGCACTTAAAGAGACAGAAGAAGCCTACTTTGACACTTACCATTTTTGGTGTCAAAAGAAAAGTTTAGATTCTGAGACTAGGAGACTCATTTACCATCCAGCAATTTCCAGGTGATTTGTCTCACTTTCCAGCAGCTCAGCACCCAGAATCCCACACCATCCCAGCCATACTCATAGGACTTCCACTTAATTCAACTGGGACATTTCAAAATCATCTGAGTTTGTCAAGGGTGTCCCAGGTTTGGTTTAAAGATGCCAGGTAATAGGAATTTTTTCATTTCCTTAAARTATTATGTCAACATTTAACTAGATTCAAACTCCAGAAAAAAACAGTACAGGTGCACTCACAGGGATGCGTTTGTAAGAACAGCAGCCCTCCTCCTGCATCACAACTGCTGCATTTACTCACCTCACATGGCCCACCTAAAGTACCCCAAGTGGCCCTGGAAGTACTCTGCAGGTCATAACAATCACTAAATAGAGCTAGAAAAAATGTGAAAACCAGTTAAAAGGTAACTTCTTAAAGCCTTCTGCTCCAGTATGTATWCATTCTCAAAATATGACTGCTCACCGGCTCCCAGAAAAGATGAGACTTTAATAACAAACATAAGACTGTGTTGATTTTTTTGTACTTTATGGTCTACTATCAGGTAGTAACAAAGCTTTTTCAAGAATCCTCAAACATGAGCAGGTGGAGGCAGAGGGAAATTGCTCCACTGCCTTAAAGAATACAAAGACATTTCTTCTGACTTGCACCATATCCACAGCAAACTAAAAATCAATTTTTACTTCACGTTTCCCCTAAGGCCTTATCTACAGCATTTGGCCTTAAAGCCAAACACACAAGCAGTGTTGCATCTGCTGGCAAACTAAGGGCTGTCTTCCTGCTGTGAGAATTAAGCACCACACAGCTTACAGCTGGGCCAACTTGCTTAAGCAGTAAAAAATTGGGAAACGGAGAGGAACAGTGGCAGCAGGGTATGGAAGAAAGAGACTGTCCTAGGCTGAACCCACCGCCAGAACATTCCCAGCACAGCCTCAAGGCCAGCAGCCACAGCAGCACAGACTCTGTGCAGACCAGAGCACCACGCCAAAGGATGGAACCAACACAGAAAGGACACAAGAGTGACTGTGCAGAGCTCCCCACTCCCCAGCCCTGCCAGGCTGCCAGCACACAAAGCTCTGAGAACACAACATCTCTAGGATCTGACTGGACAGGGCTGCTGGGATTTCTCTGCAACACCCCTAGGGCAGGACAGCTGGCCACTGCTCCTGGAATTTTCAGCTGGAATAGGGCATTAAACACTCTTACACATAAGCACAAGATGCAGGCAGTTTAGTATGGATGCTGCTCAAGATGAGGCTGAGTTCTGTGCCCGAGAGCCAGCACAAACCAGGGTGGAATGATAGTTCCCATGATGAAAGTCACTCAGGGCAGCAATGAATGCAACAAGGAGAGGACAGCGAAGCTGAGCTGAAGCTGTTTGAGGCTCTCAGCTGCAGCAAGGGTCTGTCTTACATCCAACCAAAGCAACTCCCCTAAAAGTGATCACACTACAAATGTAAAAAGAAGCCCAGGATCTCACTCCAAAATGGGTTATCAGCATTAAATCTAAGACTATTAAATATACTCAAATATGAAAAATCTAAACACTTTATAGTTTAGTGTCTGCACCAAACAGTTTTGTGAGGAGAAACTTGACCAAAGCTGTGCACACAGGATSAGTCCTCAGGAGCTATATCAGAACTCCAGAAAAAGATTTTATCTTAGCAGAGAGCTTTTTTGGCTGCTTCTAATACAGCAAGAGCACAGAATCCTCTTTACTGGGTATTAGAATTTACTTCCATCTTGGCCTTGGAAGGGCATGAAAGACAAATCTCAGGTTTCATCAGCTTTACCTAAGACTCAGAATTTATACTCTGTTTTTTTGACAAAGTTTGGATGAAATAAAGTCAGCTACTCAGGAAGTATATGCAGAAAGGTGACAAAGTGAGTTATCAGCTGGCAAACACACAGAGACTAACATTCAAATTGTAGATAACAGCACCACTCAGGATTACTGGCAGGCAGTCAAAGGCTCAGGTGCTTTGCCAGCATTTTCTACTGAGAATGTCAATACTTTAATATATACAGAGTAAAAGTAAGTACGTGATGAGTCCACTGCCTCAGCAGAATATCCAGGGTCTCCATCCTGGTGATGATCACTTATGCAGTGACATCACTGTAACAGTCTGGTCAAATCTGACAATCAGTTCAGCTAAAGTCCATCATGCTGGAGATTTCATTTCTGCTGATTTGGCAGAGCTGGTAACTCACCGCACCCCCTGGGGCTACAAAGAACAGCTGCAGCTCAGTTCAGGAAAGGTGACACAGGACAGAAAGTTGAGAAGGGATTCCAAACTCGGTGAAAATTTTAGAACAATCAAATGGTAAAGAACAATCTTTATTTGTAATCGCCCTCACCTGTGTATGTTAAGCAGAAGTATATTACTGTGTATGAGCAGACATCTGACAATCTGCATACCCTGCAAGCTTTGATCTAGGATATAAAGTGTCCCTTGTACCTGCAACATGATATGCTATAGATTAAAATGAGCCTAGTATATAAATTCATGCAATCCAGACCACCTCACATGCAGCAACATTGAGTTATCCTCCTACTTCTCAGATAGCACTAGAGTATTTGCTATCCTAAATGCAAGACAATGGATCTTTAAAGCATACTCTTTTATGAGAGCAAAAGGGATTTTAAGATGCATTATGGTTTTGCAAGAATGGCAATGGAGTTCTTGTTAACAGTGGTTCAACCAGACATAATTCCTATCATTTGACACATGAAAAACCTTTGCCACCTCCTGACTGACAGCCTTGTGAACCTTCTGCACTATCACATGCTCAGAAGGGCTGAATAACTCATGGCAGAGGGGGAAAAAGCACAAGGTTTCCTATTTTAATTCTTCCTGCTCATCCAAAACTCCTTACTTTAAATCAGTCAGTATTTGAACCAACACCCCCCAAACTGAAAGGCTAACACACTGATCCAGAAACTAAACACTGCAGGAAGAAAGTGCCAGGACTAAGCAGCTCCTCAGCCTTTACAATTATCACCATATACAACCTTCAGACCAACTCAATGATGATCCATCACATTCCAGTGCCCCTCTTCCCTTTACACCCTAGGGAGCACAGGGCATCCACACCAGGCTCCACAGCACAGACTTTAGCGTGTGCAAGGGGGACTCCCACCTCCATTTCCAGGCAGGGAAAGGAACTGGGAACAAGCCTGGAAAAGGTAACACTCTTCTTGTCCATACAGCATCCTCCAACATCCTAAGGAAGAACTTCAGAGCTCTTCTATCCCTGTGAGCTGGGAGAGACTGACTAGAGAAGAGCTGCCACTTATCTGCAGGACAGATTGTTATTTACCATAGCTCCACTTAATGCAGGCATCATGGCTGCTGCAACCAAAAGGAGGAACCTTGAGAAGTCAAAAAAAGCAAATCATTTTCTTCTTGCAAGAGAAATATTTTAGAAAACTCACAAGGACAAAAAGAGGGATGGCAAACAAAAATTTTCTTTGGCTGCTAATAAATGACAAATATCTCAGCTACTTCCAAGAAGTCAGAGGCCAATCTGAGCCAATGCTGTGCTAAAGCAAGGCCCTTCAGCAGGAACTTGTGATGCCAGAAACCAAAGCACAAGACCTCACTATATATGCTAAAAGGGCAAATATCAGTCTGGTCAGGTATGGCTCATGCACAGCAACTGAGCCTCTGATGTGGACAACAAGAAGCCACAGGGCCAACCCAGCCCCTACAGATCCTTCATTAACCTCTCCCTCTCCCAGTGCTGTCTGCGGCCATCTGTGCTTGGGGCAAAAGGCACCTCCAGGCTCCCCAGCACAACTGGGACACAGACACAGAAACTGGGAACAGGAAGTGTACAAAACCACTCACACCAAAAGCCATGCCCACAAGCAGCAGAGAGGCATCCTGGCCTACTCCCTGCTGTCCACCTGCCACAAGGTAAGGTCCTCACTGTTCACAGAGTGTCACAAAGGGCTCTTGAGACCACCTTTGAACTCTTCCTTACACTCTTGCCATCAGGCTCTTGTCATTCCTTGCTTTCCTCTAACCTAGATTAAACAATTCTCTGCAGGGAATGGCCCAGAAACTGCTAAACAGTTGTCAGTGTTTCCAAACAGTGTTTAAAACTCTGAAAGCAGCAGCTATGGCCTGCATCAAAGTCTCACTGAGCTGTCTGTCATCACAGGATTTCCTACCTTGCACTTCCACTGCCTCTTAAGGAAATGCTGTATTTTCCTTTACAGACAATAGGGAAATTGGAGAATGGGATATGTGAAATTTTTCTGCCCCCAGTACATCACCTGGGTTAAAGCACCATGCCTACACTTGGGGCAAACAGCCCCCACCCACCGAAATTTAGATACCAAAGATTCCCTTTTTGGTTGTTTGCCTTTTATATTTTCCTCCTTATTCCCCACTACACCACCTGTGGCATGCTCCACATTCTCTGTGATCCAAACATAATTTCACTGCTACCACACAAGAAATCAGTGTACATCTGAAACCACAACACATGGGCACAAGAACTCCCAGACACAACAGATACAAGGGGGACACTGAGCCTCAGTACTTCAGGTAAGAAGCAGGCAACTAAAGCAGATGTACCAGGCAAAACAAAGGCTGATTTAATGCTAAAGTCCCTAGGTAAAAGGATGTGAAGAGAGTATAAAAACAACATAAACAGACTTATTTTCCTAACTTTTCCACCAAGGCTTTGGCAGCATTGCAATGTAAGCAGAAAAGAGCATTGTTAAAAACCTGAGTAAACAATTAAAATCATTCAGACAGTGACAACAAGCAGCAGAACTAAAAGAAACAGCTTTTAAAAATAATCTGGCTACACCTCCTTTTCAGTCAAATGCATTACCCATAATCCTGAAGGACAACGATTAAAAGATAAACTCCACTTTTTAAAAAAGTCACAAATGAGGATTTTACTTACTGGAAGGGACATTTACCCCCAGGTAAGCAGTGGCAGTGGCACCACCAGGTATAACTTATGGGAGGAGCAGCTGCCAGGCTTCTTCCAGGTCGGGTGGAGACAGCAGCAAAGACTGCACTGGGGGTGGGGACAGCACAAGGCTGCCGGTGCCAGGGCTCAGGAAGATCCAGGGACTCTTTTTGTACCCTGTAGCCAGGGACTGCAGCAAACAGGACGGGGGAAAGCCCACAGGCACAGGACAGCACGCTGGGATGGACCATGCTCAGCACACCCTGCAGGCCTGGCTCCAGTAATCCCTACAGCACAGGCTCAAAGCAAGCCAGCTGAAGGCACACGTGTGGCTCACGACATTCTTTTTTAGGTTAGAAGACAGAAAACCTTCTCTTCTCCAAGAGAACCCAACACTGCTCACGCCAGCCAGACGCCCCCACATCCCCTCTGTTTAAACCTCCCGCCTGAACCCGCCCCAGTCCTGCAACGCGGCCGGCGTGGGAAGGCACAGAAGGCACCGAGCCTCCTGCTCATCCATCCAGAGGGAGATCCATCCCTTACCGCTCACCCATCCGGGAGGGGATCCATCCCCTCCGCCTGCCGGGGCCCTCCTAGAGCCGACTCTCATTTTAGGCGCTCCCCCTCCCTCCATCTCTTCCCTCCCGCCTCCCCGCCCGGCCCGGCCCAGCCCAGCTCGGCCCGGCCCAGCCCCAGCCGGCATTACCAGTGCTTCCCATAGAGCCAGTGTCCGCCCCAGCCCAGCAGGCAGGCTCCGAACGTGGATTTCTTCCAGTGGTTCCTGAGGGCCGCCAGCACTTTCGCCATGGTGCCCCGCCGCGCCGGGGGCCGCTGCCGTGCCCGGCCCGGCTCGGCTCGGCTGGAAACGGCTCCCGCGGCCCCGGCGTTCCGCGCACGCAGCCGCCCGCGCCTCACGGAAACAAACGAACAAACAAACGAACGAATGAACAAAACAAATTTAAAAAACCCCGCGAATCCTAAGGAAAAGAGTCTTTACTCGTCCCAGAGTGCCGGCGCTCGCTGCCCCGCTCCAGCCCCCGAGAGGACCTGTTGCCATAGACTCTTGGCTGCCGGCGCTGACGCTGCCGGGAGCGCGGGCAGATGGAGATGGAGCGTGGCGGAGGACAGAAGTGAATAGGTCTTTTTTCCACATTGTTACAAATAAGAAGCTTGACTAGACCACTATTCAAGCAGCAATCAATTTATTAATTAATATGGTAAAGTATGAGCAATACAGCGCTGGGCACAGTGGGGAAGTTTTCCCTCCAGCTGCACACCCATAGTTGGGGCTTACAGGTATTTCTAGAGGTACTCATCGGCTTTCTCAGCAGTTTCTATTCCTAGTTTTTACATCACAATTCTATACACTATTGTGATTTAGTTTTTCTCAGGATGTATCCCAGAAAGGAGTATCCCCAGATGGTGGTGGTCTGGTTTCTGAAAGAAGGAAGACAAATTCCCATCTGGTGAGGTCCAGCTCCCCAGATGTGGGTCCACCTTTTGATTGCAAGGACTACAAATCTCATAAGTGATGTCCAGCTTCTCTTGGTCGAAACTATAAATCCTTGAGTTGATGTTCATCTTCCTTTCTCAAGCTTCTTTTTCTCTGTTTTGTTAAGGCGTGAGATAAGCATATTTCCTTTATATATATTCCAAAGCTATAGTTTCAAGGATACAAGCAATATTCTATAATTACACTTCAAAARGTTATTATTGCAGAACTCTTTAAGGCTTAACTACAAGCAAAGAGCAACATCCTTAACGCTTTAATTCCAATGCYCCTAAATCAACTAAGGTCAATTGCAAACAAAAGATAGGTTCAAAGGCCTTCTTCCATGCTTTGCTTTCCTCAGGTATTATTAGAATTCACAACTGTCCTATTGTCAGTGTCCACACATATCCCAATCACAAATACACACACTGCCTGTATATACCTGACATGAAACACAGCTTTGTATTTCACAACATTGATAAAAATATCTGTGGTGTTGCCCCTGCCCACACAAAAAAACCCCATAAAAAACCCCAGGAAAACCCCAAACCTGCCAAAAACACCAAGCCCAAACCAACCAAACAAAACACAACAACAACAAACCCAAAGAAAATCAAAACAAAACTCACAAGCAAAACAAAATGACAAACAAACAACAAACTGAAAATATTCCATTCCAAATATTCCATAAAATGCAGTTAGAAGAAATGCTGTCCAGGAAGTAGGGGGGGTGAAAAATGCATATTTTATKATTGGTTTTTTGCAAATATTAAAATGAATATTATATGTGTTGTGTTAGAAAGTTGCTGTATTAATTCTCTTACGTAGTCTGTTAAATATAGTTTTGGGTTATAAAAAATGTTAAAATAGAAACTATGCTATGTAGAATACTTTTTTTTAAAGAAAGGACTCACAGCAAGATAGCAGCAACAGGACACCTAAATCTTCCAGAGAAAAAGAAGTTATTGCCCTCTTATCAGAAGAAACTAACTTCTTCCTGCCTCGAAGGYGCTGTTAGGATTCAGAGGAAGAAGATTACACTGACCAGACAGAATCCTGTGTTTGAATGGAATTTATGCATCATGTATGAGGTGTATGAATATGCAGCAGGCTGTTGTTTTTAAGAGTTAATCCTTTGTTAATGTGTGTCCTTTTTCGGGCTTGTGCTGCCTAGAAAAAGGTACCCAGACTGCCCAAAACTCTCTGTCTCTATTGTCTTACATTGTCCTAATTCAAATTGTCCAAATTATTATTACTCTAATTGTATTACTATTTTAATAACCATTTTATTACTATTAAACTTTTAAAATTTTAAAAACAAGTGATTGGCGTTTTTCACAGGGGGTTTGCTGTTTAAGCCTAACCATCAGGATGGCCATAAGAACCTGGAGAAATGTCTCCAGTCACTCATGGAAAACACCAATATCACAAGGATGCCATGCAGCCATGAACAGCAGGATCTGACCTCATCATGGAAAAAAGCTTTGGGACAAACTAGTGGTGGTAGCCTCTCCTAGCATGAGGTTGTAACTAGTATTCTCTATAACTATTTTTCACAAGGTARCCCACCCAGCTGACCAAGGGAAGCCAGTACATGTAATCTTTTTGAATTTCAGTGAAACTTTTGTCAGGAAAAGCCACAAATGCCAGAAGTTTACGTCCAAAAGAAGACAGAGGAGTCCTGCAAGTTTATTGAAATAAAGGGAGAGAGTCCACTGGAGCACACCCGTGGGATTTTCTCTCTCAAGGCTTTGGAGGGTGCAGCCTCCTTTTACCCTGAACTCCCAGCCCCATGTTGCCCTCTTCCTTTCCCCTCTGGCTGAGGTACTAGGAAGGTCCAGCCTTCCCAAACCTCCTGCCACATATTCCCCCCCCTTGAACCTGTCATTTTACCCCAAAGTTCTGAAGCTCAATCTTGTGCAGACCCTTCTCTGTTTCAGGACCCAAGCTGTCTGGGCTCTACAACAAACCTGCTGCAAATAGGTCAGGAGGGACATTAAGACCCATTTAAAAAACAGTAAGACCAACACCACCCATGGAATTGACAGTAAAGACATGAGCTTTCCTCTCAATCCCTCCTCTTCTTATTTCTCAGTTTGTCTTTACAAACCCTAGTTATTATTAACTTAACCCTTTTTTAACATCTGGAACATTTGAAGCACCCCTCCTGACTTTTCCACCTCTGGTCCCTGCACCAGGTGTGGCAAGTAAATACAGAGAATAAATGTACACAATGACAGTTCATATTCACCAATTAATCACTAGAGGTCCTTGTCTGTGGCTACTGATAGCCAAGGTCTCCCATCTTTTTCCTCCAGCTGAGAAGTGCAAATCTCTGGGGCTTTGGAGACCTTGACCGGTGTGTGATGGGTCCACGAATGTCCAGCTGTCCAGGAGACCTTGACCTGTGTGTGATGGGTCCACCCATGTCCAGCTGTCCTGGATGGTGTTCCTGCAGTCCTAGTTGGATGTTCTGAGCAGCAAAGTCCAAAGGCAGTGTCTGTGCTAACTGTGCTTCCTGTCTGGGTAACCCCACATGACCTCAAGAAACCTCACCAGGGATTCCAGTGACCTCAGCTAACCCCCACCAAGCACTCCACTCACCCCAAATAACCCCAAATGACCTTAAGCAGCCCCTGAGGTTCTTCCCCCTCAGCTCCCAGGGAGGAGCAGCCTGCAGCACCCCAGAGCAGCCCATCATTACCAGGCTGGCAGGGGCAGGGATATGAAGCAGACTCTCCCAGAGCTTCTCTCCCAGCCTGGCCCCTCCATTCATCATGTTCTCGAGGAGCTGGCTCCTCAGCAGCAGGACCTGAGCAAGCCAGAGAACTCACCTGGTTCATGATAGCCTTTCTGTTTTGCTGCACCCAGTCAGTACGGAGGCTTAAACTGCGTTAAAAAAACCCAAAAGCAAAGAATATTATTACCCAGAGAAAATGTATAAAACTCCTCAGTGGACACAAGCTGTCACTGTCGTATTTTCTGRAAAAATCCCTTCGCCAGGATTTCTTCTCCTGGGAAGCTGAGAAGCCTCAGAGAAAAAGGAAAACAATCTTATCTCATTTGCTTCTCCTGTGTTTTGCTGCTTTGGAATGTGGCTGGAGATTGTTTATCCCACATGTGAATTGTTTTGACTTAATGACCAATCACGGTCAGGCTGTGTCAGAGTCTGAGGAGAGAGTCACGGGTTTTTAATTAGTATCTTGTTAGCCTTCTGTAAGTATCCTTTCTCTATTCTTTAGTATTCTTTTAGTATCATATATCATATCATATCATATCATATCATATCATATCATATCATAAATTAGCCTTCTAAGAACATGGAGTCAGATTCTCAATTCCTCCTCTGTCTGGGGAACCCTGCAAATACCACAACAAGCCAATTTCCCGCTCATGTCTCATTCTTCCTGGCCTCTCTCAACCCAGTAAAAGGTGTTTGAAGGGAATGGGCAACAGCAGCTAAGAAGATAACACACACACTGTGGGAACTCACGTATCCACACCCGTGTTCACCGGTTGTGAACATGGTTCAATAAAATGCACCTGCTCATCTTTCCCACTCACCAAAAGAACATTTGAACAATTGTTCCCCCTTTGGCATAAAATGCAAATTAGAGGAGTTCCTGTTGTCTACTAGGAAACACATTTTGTGATTTAGCAAGGGCTGCAGTGTGGTGAGCCCCTGATCCCAAGACTCTTAACAATCCATTTCTAATGTTCTTTTTACAAATGGCACCTTGATTCCTTCCCAATCGCTGTCCTGGTGGCTGCCCCCTTCCCACTTGTCCTCTCTGCACTTTTTCCCAAAGTTTCTCATGCCACATGACAGAGAGTGAACAGCCACAGAGATTTCATGAAAGTGCCGAGTTATTCAGAGAGACCCCATCCTATAAGAGAGGAAGAGGGATGTTGGCCATTTCTAACAATCTTTTGGCTAAGTAAGTGATGTAAGGGAGCACTGCTGCTTTTGTAGACCACTTTTGACAGGGACCTCCGTTTGCAGGCAGGGACCAGTAGATCAGGGTAATGAATCTAACACTGGACAGATTTTTACTTTTTTTTCTGAATGTTTTTTCCCTCTTACAAAATGCCATTTATCAATTTGAAACTATCAAAGTCAATAAAATGGCTTTTTCTTTTGTTGTTGTTCATTTGTTGGTGGTGGTGGCGGTTTTTTTGTTTTGGTTTGGTTTGGTTTGGTTTTGGTTTTGTAAAAAGCTTCTCCAAATCCTTCTCTTAAGAATGTCAGGAAGGGATATGAGTTGTAACATAAGGTGGCTGCTTGAGGCCAAATCTGGGATTCTGGGTATGCAAAAGTCTGTTCTGCAAAAATCAAGTTGATGCAGGAGATGGTCCAGAAGACACTCTGCTGTTAGTGATAAGAAAAGCTGATTGAGCCCTAGGGATTAATATCCATACTATGTTTTGGGTTTTCTTTTCCCTTTATTTTGCAGAGCAGAAGATCTGGGATTTTTTTCCTTTAAGTAAGAAAACACGAAATTATCTTCTCCTGATGAATATTTCAGGCATAACCTCATGCAGTAGCCATTGCTTCCCACTTAAATATTCCAGGTTCACCTGTCCACTGCATCTCAGTGTGCTGAGTATGTGCACTTGATGCAGAGCTGAATGTTCCAGGTGGTGTGGAGTGATTTAATGTCCTACTTTTCTTTCTTTTGGTGTTTGTCCTACTTTTTTAGAGGATTCAGGTGGTATGGCCAACTGCTAACAGCAATGATAGCCTCAGATATTAGTACTCTCATCCTGTTCTTCACTTATGAAAAGATTGTGTGCTGATAAATGCTTTTCAAATCCATAATTCTCATGTGGTGCCACAAATAATTTACAAACATCTATAACTTCCTATTTTGCAACCAAGTCTACTGAGTAGAGTTACGTTCATTAATGATGTTTCCAAAACAAGCCTGAATTTTTAAAATAAACCCTCTTTAGTATTCAAATACATGTTCAGAGCAGTCAGAAAAAAATGTTTAAATGTATGAAAGACCTGAGTATCTCTAAGATGGCTGAATGGCAATTTTCCTGTGTTCATAACCAGGAAGACACACCAGAGTTAGTATAAATGAGAAATTTTACCTCAGTTGCTAGTTGTTTTCAGCATCCCTAGCAGAGGGGCTTGAGCCTGCTTTGGGCAGGGTGGTTGGACAGGGTGAGGTCCAGAGCTCCCATCCCATCTCCCCTGCTGGGACTGTGTGACACTATCTGAGATTTTGGGTTGCTGATTTTTGATGTGGGGCTTTCTGAATTGAGTTGCCCTTAGAAGAAAGAGACAGTGCAGACAGCAACAACAGATTGTGCACTTCTCTTTTTACTTGGCATTACTTAGGATGCAGTGTCCATTCTGAAATTCCTCCTGGCAAACACATATGTCCTAGTTTTTGGCTGTGGCTGTCTGATCACCCTCAAGGTAGATCACACCTGCCATGCTGCTGCATGTACCAGGTAATTCTCTTTTAGCTGTCCTAGTTTTCTGCATGTCAGATCAATAGAAGCAGGTATTAGAGTGTGTGCAATGGAAAATGAGAGGATAAAGCACTGATTTTGAGCATCCTCTAGATTATGTGCTGTAGTTATTTTTTAGGCCATGTAAAATTCCTGCTCTCTATTTCATAACACTGTTCAGAGGAGGCTGAAATGTGTGATTTTGTTTTCTTATGATTGCTAGGTGGTTTTTGTAAAAAACAGACTAATTCAAAAAGCTGCTCTGTAACTCTTAAAACTTGACTGGAAAAGTGTCACCTAAAATTATCTCACAAGTTGTGTACGAAGACAGGTGAACACCTCATCCCAGTTACTCATGTCTGACCCTTGTATGAGGAATAATTTTTTATCATTCTGTCTCTGCCAACAGTTCCAAGACTGTTAGCAGGAGAAGTTTCAGATACATGATCATGCTTCAGGCCCATTCTTATTTGTTACTTTGGAAAAATCACATCCTCAGTCATCTCAGTGCTCAGCCACACAATGTGAAAGAGACAGTAGAGAGGTTTTTGTCTACTGCTTGGCAATGCCCTACAATTGATAAGGACAGAAAATCATTTAGTCTCCATTTCTGTCCAGCACAATCTGTGCCTATGTTTGCTTAAGAAAAGGACCTCCCCAGTCCAGTGTAGTCCTTCTGTCATCCTTGCAGCAATGGAGAACTGGGACCCCTCAGCCTGCTGGTTATTCTGGCATTTGAGACTCRTTTATCAGTGCTCTGGGTGTATGGAACAGCAGTGCTGTCAGCACATCCCGTGCCATCATGGTAATTCTGTCTCTTCAGGTGCTTCCTTACAAGTGGAACGCAAAGAGCCGCTTGTGTTGCAAAGAGGCCAAACGGAGYGCTCTGCAGGAGCTGTGTGTTCAGCGCAGCGCTGCAGGTCCGTGCTCCTGCCAGACCGAGGCAGCCTTGTCTGCTCGAGGCTGCCCACGTCCCTGCTTTCCACATGATTAACGTCCCTGTGGCCAGARTGACAGGGAAGAGAATCCTCGCGCAACCTTCAGGCTTTTGTGCAGCTGATGAGGAGAGAAACGGAATCTAAATATTTCCATGTCTGACCCAGCAGGAGAGATTATAGTTGGCTTTGTTTTAATTCTACAACACCTGAACACCAAGCATGGTTTAAGCTGAGGGAGAGCCCTTTTCCTTGCTGGATGTGAGCAGCACTAACTGGATACCTCTCCAGATCAGGCCGTGGGATGGGAGCTCCTGCCTTTTCTTTACCACAAGCCATAGGCTTTAGGCTTGGCTGCAGACAGAGCTCTTTCCCTTCCTGCCCAGGAGGGTCCCTGGGCTGGATGAAATCTCTTCCAGTCTGTGTCTCTCTGCTTCTGTTCTTTTGGTTTTGTGTCCAGGGCCTGAATCTCCTCCTCCACAGTGCGTCCCAGGTCCCACTCCACTCTACCCCAGCCAATGATTTATGTAAGAGAGAGGAGCATTGCAGCCACTGAAGCTAATCAGAGAAAGTTCCTGCCTGTGAGAGCAGAGAAAGTTCATGATGGATTCTCTTGCCCTTATTTCCAGCTCTGCCTGGAGGTGTGATTCCCTGGGGCAGTCATGTCTGCAGTCAGTGCCTGCTCCACTGGTTTGGAGAAAGAACTGAATCACATTGGCAGGGTTTTTGGTTGGGTAACTCAGAGAAACTCTGCACAGGAATAATCCCTCCCTTCTTCCCCCTCCTTGCTCTTCCTCGGCTCTTCTGTAAGCAGAACGTGACCTGAGCTTCACCCTCCCTAGAAGGAAATTCAGGAGCGTGCCTAGCATGTTTATATGGCAAAACACACGACCTGTACACCCTGCCCCCTCTTCCCACATCCGAGCTATTACACAGAAATATTCCCTAATTCTCTGAGTTTATTAACCTTTTTTCCAAGGGAATGAATAGAGATATTTACAGCTTTTGAACAGCAGCAGAAACCCATTAAGGTTCTCTGTGGCAATCTTGTCAGGAACTTGTTCCTTTAGCAGAAACACGTTTCAGAAGGCTCTACACTCACTCCCAAACCATTTGGATTCAGTAAATGCAGGTGCCACTGAGGCATCAGCATGAGCAGGCCTGGACCGTAAGCTCTGAGTGTAGTTAGATCCCCTCTGGGTCTGCTCCAAATGGAGGAGCAAGGCCAGTGTCCTGGGACTGGGATCTCTCCACCCCCTAGCAGCACAAGCCCCTGCACAGAGATGTCTAGCAGCTCCTGTGCTGATTCTACACTCGGCTTCTCAGTGAAAGTCTCAGTGAGAGCTGCATCAGAGACATCCATTTTGTGGCTGGTACAGGTTCCTTCCCTCAAGAAAGTCCTTCTGATTGAGGCTAAGGTCACTCCTCTCTGAGCTAATGCTGTCACTATGGTACTGTTACATATTAGAAGACTCCGCATAGAAAATCATAGGATAGCAGGAGGGAGAGAGAAGGAGAGAGCCTGACCCGCCTGCAGGATGTGCATTCCTGTCTAAGCAGCACCTACTTGGAAGGGATGCAGCTTCCACCCAGCAGGCTGGCAGCACCAAACCTCTCCTGCCTTACATCTGCAGGCAGGTATTGTCACTCTGCACTGAGTCTGAGTGAGGGATGTAACCCATGAGACTCCTCACTCAGGCATTTTGCTTTTGGCAGAGATTAATGCTCATTGTTTAACAAAAGAAATGTCGTATTCTCTCCTTTTATCCCCATTGTACAGCTGGATGAGAGAGAGTAGGAAATCAGGGCTTTTACACTGTTCCTTGGTTTCAGTGCATCCACAAATATTACATGTACTTCCCTATATTCACACTGAGATACTGCCTGCCCAAAGATCCAGATGCTGCTATATACCATCCTGGTTATAGCTCATGGCCAGATGATCTCCATTCAGAAGAGCTTCTGAAAACTACTAATATATCTGCAGCAATGGTTCATTTTTCACTGAGGCAGTGACATCCTAATCTATGGACCAGATGGAGTGGGGCCTTGGGCAATTGTAATCAAAGAGCAACAGCCATAGTTTGAAGGAAAGAGATTCCCTGTTGGTTTTCTATTAAATGCTTCTATTTTCATTTTCTTTTGACTCAATTGTGTGCATCACCATGGCCCACTGAACACATCTGGCTGACATCTTAGATCAAATACTCGGCACATTACTGTGTTTGCTCAAAGTTTCACTCCTTCCAAAGTCAGTGGCAGTGCTCTGTGACAGTGACTTGTTTCATCCTTGTCCTCAGGCGGAGTCTGGGGATCAACAGAAGCAGTTGCAGGCAAAGGCAGGCTGAGAAAATCCATCACTGTAATGATGAACCACTCCCATTCCTTTTCACCAACCAAATACCTTTGCTGCTGTAGAAGGTAGATTAATTTGTCTTGGATGCTGGAGTGCAAAATAGGACCACTTAGAAAAAGTATAATCCCACTGAGTTACTATAAATTGGTCTAGTTCAGTCCTTGCCAAAAGACAGATTCTGCATCTTATACTGACAAGGATCTTTGCTCACAAATTGTAACTGGCCACTTCATCAGTCTGTGAAGCAGAAAGTCTTAATGTCTTCAAGTATTGGTGAACACATAATTGTGTTTTGTTTTCTTTTCTCTCAGTAAATCAGTTAAATCAGAATAAAATCTGATATTCTACTTTCTCATAGCTTTCAACTATTTAAAGGTAATCTCACTTTTCCTGTGAGAAAAAAGTTGTAGGATTTACAGATCCTGTCATATATACTGGTTCTTTAGCATCAGAGAAAACATTAAGAGAGTTCTTCCAAACATTTTCTTTACAAATTCTGTTGCATTTTCAGCAAATGTACTTCAACAATCTCTGTGGCTAGCTTGGTTTTGAACAGTTTCACATTGCATTTATCTTCTAAAAAGTTGCTAAGTGATATGGTTTTATGAATTGGTTTTGTTGTTTTTGTGTTGTTAATTGACATGCTAATTATGACTGACACGGGCCCTGCTTTTAAATCCCGTGTTGTTTCTCTCCCTGCATACAGTGCATATTCTTTGAATTCCTATCACATTGTGATCTGGTATCAGTTCAAAGACTGGCTTTGCTTCTCAAGCTGTTTAGACATTCTTTTCACTTAATATGCTGCTTTAAGGATCTCTGATAAGATGTTGCTGAGGGCAGTGTGAGACTCTGGGACTTGACTAGGCTCGATTAGAACAGCCATGTATTTCACATTAAATGAAAGAGGTTTGAACCACAGTAACGAGCCAATACTTGTTATCCATGCTCTCCAAATGCACAGGCATTACTGACATCTTTGCTTGCTTTGTTTTCTTGCTTTCCCTTGCTAAGAACAGATGGGAAGAGTAATTTAAATACTGAATACCATAAGGTACCTGGAATAAAGTAAATTAAGGAAATACTGTAAGTGAGAGAATGAAGTGTTAAACCTCTAACAGGAGATTTACAATTAAGAATTAACAGAGATGATAAGCTTTGCCAAGAAACAGCAATCACTTCACAGAGTGAATCTTGCAGAGGATGGGCAGGGCTCTGCCATTACAAACACATGGAGGATCCCAGGTCATAAGAAGGAGGAGACTCAAGATGTCAAACATGTAAAACAGTGTATGGACTTATGGAAGCAGCATAAATTGGGATAATGTCCATTCCATGATGAAAGAGGCAAGGAACACCAGACTTGCCTCTGCTTCACAAAAACATGTGAATACCAACAGAAGGAATATATAGGATGGGTAATGAAAACAAGGACAGMACCACATGCTTAGTTGAAAATTATACATAGTGGAAATGTACAGCATAGCAGGCAAAGATGAAATTATCTAACTGGAAATAAATAAGACATTTATTTTTTAACTGTTATACAGAAGCATATGTGTTGCCAGAAATACTTTTGGAAGATACTTGTAGGAGAGTCACACATAGCAGAAAGTAAATATGGAAACAGAATGGACAGTGATAAGCTTATTAAGCACAAAGAAGTGTGTGAAAAAACTGGAAAATAAATGGGCAATATACTGGAAAAGGCATAATTTGTAATATTGACCCAGAAAATATCTCAACTCCCTTTAGCATTGTGCTATGAGCTCCCTGCAGTTCTTATCTTTAGGCAAGGTACTCTTAAATCAGAGGCAAAGAGGGGATGTTGGTAGGATCACTGAATGAACGATGTTGGAAACATCACATCAATTTTTGTAGGAGCAAAGCACAGTTTCTTCTAGTACTGGGACAAAGCTAAGCAAACAAAACAGAAAATTCTAGATAATGCAAACAATGCTGGAATAAATAACATAACATAAAAACTGCAATGAATATGTCACGGGTGAGATGATGAGGGAGAGCCTGTCCACATAGATGAGGAAAATATGCAAAGATTCATTGGGAAGGCTGCTAACATTTGCCCCTAATCTGGCTGCTTGCAGCTACCACCTGGAGCACTGCTGCTCACTGATGTTTAATGGATGTGCAGTGTCAATATTAATACAGACTCTGAGAAACTGAAGGAGTTTATTAGGGCACTCTATTCCAATGGTTCACAGCACAAGAGTTAAGCTATGCATTCATTTCTTCAAGGACGCTATTAGTGGTCCTGCAAAGCTTTGCTCAAAGCTGCAAAACAATGACTTCTGTGCCACAGATGCCAATGAAATGTGATATTGGTGTGTTTGAGTAAATAAAGAGATTTTGGTTTTTTCACAGAAAACTGTGTCTGCTGAAATTGGCCACGTCACACTACTGAGACTGCCAAGCCAGTTCATCCAGGGAATTTCTGCTTGCAGTTAAATACACAGCTGGCAGGCATTTTGGGGGCCTAGAGCTACTCCCAGCTACCTCTGTGAAAATGCAGTAGGTACAGCTTAGAATTACATTGTGTGTAATGATCTGACTTTCAAAAAACAACAAACCTACTATCCAAAGGTTTGCCCAACCTTGAACACAAGACAGACTGAGATTGCCAGAGATATGACAGAGAGAGATTATAGAGGAAATAAATGTTATTAGCAGAATTGCTATTAAAATTCTGTAGAAACTCTTATTAGTTAGGACCAAAATGGATCTGTGATAGTCCTTAAGAGACTGAAAAATTTAAGTGAAGAGCCTGGAAAATATTACACAAACCTTTAAAGGCACTAAGGAGGCTGGCAAAATTCACTAAATGTACCAAAACAAGCAAGAGACTTAGATGGTTCTCAATGAAGGACAAGCTGCAGAGCTGTGCATCTGCTTGTGTGTGTGCACTGTTGTTCCCATCACTTTCCTAGAAGAGTGGGACACTGTTTTAGGAGCAGCTGTGTACTCAGTGGAGTTTGCCACCTGGAGCACACAGTTATTTGTGTGAACATGGCTGGATCCAAGAAGGGAGGGAGCAGGAAGGGCATGGTGAGCCTGTGGTCTCAGCCAGGACAGCTGGGCAGCCTCAGGATCTGCAGGTGCATGGATATGTGAATGCTTTGTCCCCAGTCAGCCTTGCAGATCCAAGAAGCAGCAGATTCCTTGCACTAATACTGATCCTGAAATGCCACTGAGCATCCATTTAGAAAGGAATGTGAGGCTTTAAGGTTACAACTTTGATGGCCAAGCATCCCTGTCAGGCTTTTGTGGCCATCACAGAGGAGTAATGGGAGCTAGGCAGGATGTAAGGCCCAGCTCTCAAAAGCCAGGCACAGTGTGATCACTTGGACCTCCCCGTTCCCCACCCAACGTTCCCCACCCAACGTGTTCATGAAGGGTCTGCTGGGCCCCAGCTCAGCCACCACATCCTGGGCTCTGGGGAACCATGGCCGCTTGTCCAGCCACTCCCTGGGCAAGGCTTTGTCCTACAGCCTCACGGGTGGATGGGAGAGCCTGGACCAAGCACAAGTCACAGGTAATCTCACTGTAATGAAATGTGTATCCTGGTAATTTGGGAATAATTGTGTTTTAGGTTAATAGCCATTGGTATCTTCCCTCACCAAGTTTATTTACTCCATGACATAGTTACTGTGTCTTAAACAGAAATCACCCTCAAGGTATCATCTTATTATCTTCTCATCATTCTGCAAATCTGTTTCATATTACCAATAATCTTATTACTACAACTGCACCATTCATTAAGCAAATGGAGAACAATAAAAATACATACAGTAATAGCAATCAAATTAGGTTGGAATCTCACAGTGAGTGATGGATAATTCTGGATCAGATTGTTCTCATAGGTTTTTCCCCATTATTTTCTAAAAAGGTTTAAAGAGCTCAAAAAATTTCAATTACAAGGTTCTCTTCTAGAGTCTGGCCATTTTATGTGACCTGGTTACCACAAAATGGCACAGTCAGGACCTTAACTGGTTGCAGAAGCTTCCCCTTGTGGGCAGGGAGACCTCTGAGCAAAGACAACATTGCTGGGCTCCTGTGGCAAACACCAGTGCCTGCACAGGCCAGGTGAACTCTGTGACAGTGATCCAACACCTTGGGTATGCAGAAGCTCCAGGTGACATCCTGAGTGGGCTTGCATAGGACTGGGAAGCCATCACTTTCTTCTCAACATGTAGTGAGTGGCTCCTGATGCTGCACTGAGCAAAACAAAACCACAGATTTGTTCTGAGCCATCTGTATTTAAGAGATTTGGGGCTTGATCCTCAGCTCAGGGGAGTAAATGGAAATGCATTCATGAAGTGCAGGTGGGTTGATTTTCAAGCTGTTCCTGCCTGTCAGCTGTGCCAGTTTATATTTAGGTCTGTTACACCTGCATGGAGCCACTTGAACATGTATCAAAACAATTCCCGTCCCTAGCTGTGATCTGTACTCCCTAGTCCAACAACAGATCATGATTTGTCTCACTGGTAAAATAACTGCTGAGGAATAGAAGTGATTTTTTCCATCTGCAAATGCAGGAAAATATAGTTGAAACGTTTTATGGGTACATTGCATACCTGATGGAAACATGACTGCTTCCTCTCTGGGTACGTCAAAAATATCCTCAGCCAACCTCACTGTTTTTATCAACTCTACTCTTTTATTTTATGTTCATTCTGGCCTGGATTTTTTTTTTTCCTGAGCATCACAGATGAATTTTTGGCCACTTTGGTAGGCTCTGCCAAATGGTAGTAGGAGAAATCCAGCCTGTGAAGTACAGTATGTGCCATTAAATCAATGAGGGGATGGTGTGATACATGCTTATGTGCATGTGCAAATTGCTGTATGGGACAGGGCCAAGACAGAGAGAGGTGCCTGGATTTGCTTTGGACTCAGGAGAGGCTACTGGTCACTGCCTTTTTGTGCTGGCCCAGTGCCTTCCTAGTTCGTATTCCTCCAAATAATTAAAATCCTTTTTTGTTTTAATATGCAAGTTTGCATTTACCTCAATAATTCAGTACCACTACTACAGATATAATAGAAATACAGCTACACTCAAGTGTATTTTTTAGCAAAATGTGCAAAGACATAATAAATGTGAGTTTTAAAAAACATAAAACTTTCCTGGATCCATAAATAAAGAATAAAATGGGAAGTTGGAGCACAATATCCCACCCCTGATGGTATGACAGCCTGTAAATATCTTGTCCCTTTCCCATTCATGCTGTGTGACCCTCCTGTCTGGGCTGTACTTGCCTATGACTGTGGTCCTGTAGGGAAATGCATCCTAGATGATGTATGCAGCCAGTTTTAGGAGGAATGAGGCAGGTCCCAGGGGCTCCCCCTACACTGTTCAGAGACACAAGTTTTGTGGTGTGTACAGARGAACAAGAGGTCAAAGGGAATAATCTCTCTGGCCAGCTGCCCTGCAACTCACATCCTGCATCACACACTGCCAGCGTTTCTTCTGCTGCAATCCTATCTGGGCTCAGTCAGGAAATGCAAAAATGCAGGCACCTTTAAGGAAAATGACATGTGCCCCTGGTTTAGTGTTTGCTACGTGTTGGGAGCCATCTGCCAGCCCAGTGCTCTTCCTGGCTGGAGGTTCCACTCAGCACCCTGTTTCATCCTCCCCATCTCCTCTGTCTGGAACTGCTGAGGCTTCTGATCTCCAATGCCCTCACACAGTTTGATGTGGGCTCCCCAAGATACAGAATTTGTAGGAGATCCCTTTCCAGCCAGCGCTCCTGGGACTGCAGGAGGGAGGCAGGACAGAGCAATAGTCTGTCAGCTCTCACTGTGGTTTGCAAATTTGGAAATGACTCATGAGGAGCTGGAAATCAGTAACACGGCTCCTCCTGGACGTTCTCTTGGTGGATGGAAGCTGAGCTGCAGACCTTGGGAATTGAGTTTGCCCTCAACCTCCTTGGATCTCTGCGAGCACAGGGTGTGTGTTTTCTGAGCTGGCAGGAGCAAATGTGACAGCAAAGGACAAAGGAGAGAGGAAGGAGAACGAAGGGCTCTGCACAGAGGTGACAACCTTGAGGGCAGAGCTGGCAAGCTGAGACCTTGCTCTGTTTGCACCAGCGTTGCTATTTGTGGCTGGATGCAGACAACAGTGAGGCAGTAAAAGGCCTTTTATTTAAGGTGCTGACACCTCAGGAGAAAATGAGAAAAAGAGAGGTGCTAAAAGAAAAATACATTGCTTTTCATTCTTCTGTCCTTTCACTTCTTCCTTAAATTTTATGGGATGAACTCGCTCAATTTAAGTACTTGTCAGCAAAGGTGTGACAGGACACTCAAGAGCCATCCACTGTGCCAGCTGGGAACACTTCCAGGGGCCAGGTGCTGGCAGGTACCTCGGCACTGCCTGAAGGGAGAGCTTCCCTCCTCCTCCTCCTCCTCCTCCTCCTCCCCACCCCACCAGGCAGTGAACCTGGAGCACAACCTCCTGCCTTCCCATTAGCAAGTCCTGGGAGCCCCTGGGCTGCAGGAGCACATTCTGTGTTCAGGAATAGATGAACATGCTCCTAATAAATGTGCAGCTTGAATCTAGCTCTGCAGAGAAGTTATGGGGCTGGTGAAAATTAATTTGTTGCTGGCAAAACAGCAAAAAGGGACTGTTTTATACAGACTGTGACTATGCCACCTGGCAATGTTTGAGCAGCACTACCTCAGTAGATTTCACATAAGCTCTTGCAGATGTTAACCTCCATCCCTTCTTACTTGTGGGCAAAGCAAGGCTGGCTGGTGGGTTGTAAGGTTTTCTGCAGGCTGTTCTGGATGGGGCTACAGCTGGAGGAGGGAGGAAAGCCTGGCTGACTGCCTGTCCTGGGATACAGCTTCCCTGGGGCATCTTGCCATCTCTGCAGATGTGTTTCAGCTTGCCAGGTGTACCTGGGAGCATTCAGATCCTGACTCAGACACGGTGGATCTCCATTCCAGCTGTGAGTGTTCCCCTGTCATCCTCCCCGGTGGGCTCCTCTTCGGGACTCAGTCCCAGAGCAGAGATCTGGACACCAACAGAGCCCCCCAGATGAAAGGAAGCGCTGATGGCAGTAACAGCAATGACAGCTGCCACGGGCAAAGGTGTCACCCAGGACACAGAGCTGCTGCTGCCACCTGCGTCCCCTGCTTGGCTGCGCCTCCCGGGAAGCTGCGCATCTTTACGGAAAAAGCTGAGCTCGGAACAGAATATTTTTAGACTGGTTTCCTAAGGAAATGAAGGTTCTGTCGCTTCATGTCTGCCCATCTGTCCCCATCAAACTCTGGATCCACTGGTTATTTGCAAACAAGTTTGATGGAGCATTAAAAGTTTCAAAAATATTTAGATTTCTATTTGTGAAAATCGGTAGCTGGGAAGAGACAAGGAGTGCAAGGTAATGCATGAATCTCTGTCTGACAGAGGGGAAGGAACGGAGGACTCAGCAGTCACCTGTTCTGTCTAAAAGCTCTTCACAAACCTCAGCACATGGCATTTCTTGCTGCAAACACAGTGGGTAGAGAATTCCCAAAGGAAGGAGCTAGGTTAAATGAAGCAGAAACTGCAGCCTGTCAGAAACACCCCAAACGTGAAACTGAGAACCTGAAGCTTTGTTCAATGCACAGGGCAACACGTTTCACTCAGCCTCCTTTGCTCTGACAGGTTTGAAGGAAGCTTGTAAGAAAACATAACAGAAAAGAAGGGAATCTGCATCACTGTGAAGGTGGATATTTGGGGTTGTTTCACGTTTCATATTTTACCTGCTCAGGACCTTGTGTACCTGTGTGTGTGTGCTCACTTTGTTTAGTCATTAGAAAGCACTGAAGTACCAAGTGGCTTTCTGTGCATAATGGTTTCGAATTTTTATGGCCAGCTCCAAGTGCCAACTGCTGCTATGAAGACTTTGCCTTTGTGTTTTATTCCCCTCTCTCCCCCTCTGCCTGCCTCTGTTTTTCCAAATCACATGTTCCTTATGGCAGGGTTTATTATTTCTCCCTTTATGTTCCTGGCATGCATTTTGAGTACTGCTGTGAACAGTAAGCAAAAGCCAAAGCAGGATACCTAATGCCTTCAGTTCTCCTCTAAAATACCTCCTGAAATAGCCAGCACCCCCTCGGAATGAAAGGGGCGCCTCTGGGGAACTGAGCAGGGCAGAGATGACGGCCCAGAGCTTGGACTGTGACCTCTCTCCAGCCACATCTGCTGGTGGTAGAGCTCTCCTGCTGCTGGGCGTGCCCTTGGGCCACCAGCTCATTTCCTGCTACAGAGCTGGGCTCTGTGAGAGGGCTGTGCTATCACAGGCAGTGCCAGCTCCACTCTGAGCAGCCTGCTCCCCGTGAGGTCTGCTTTGAATTTCAGAGCTGAGAAGGCCAAGGGTTTATCTCAGGATGGGAAGAAATAGCAGGGAATTAAACGGTCAAAGGAAAAGTGCAGTTTCTGAAGAGGAAGCGGTCAGTGGTCAGTCTTTGCAAGTCAGTAGCAGATGGAGGGGAGCAGGGGCAGTGTTTGAGTCGTGCTGGGGCATGTCAGGGGCCTGCATGGTGAGCTCTGGGATGGCAGCAGCCGCTGTCACCCCTGCCTGGCCACAGGCTCACTGCTCTGTTTGACGTGGGTTAGCAGGCTGATAAAATCAGASCTGAGCTGGTGGAGCTCTTCCACTTCTGTCTCATGCAAATGAACAAGACCGTGCTCCCTCTGAGCAAGGAGGGAGCAAAAATTTTAGTAAATGTAGCTTGTTAGGTGGTCTGGTTTTGGTCTCTGCAGGAAAGGAGCTCAGGCGTGACTCTTTAGAGGGCCCCTGGGGAAGAGCCCGATAATGTAACAGAATAATGAGTATCGAGCTATGAAAGCATTTCATTAGCACCATCCTCACCCCATGCAGCCCCAGCCTGCTGCAGCTATCATGTGTGTCTGACAGGAAAGGTCACTGTGAGATTATCCTGCCTCTGAAACACAGAGCTCGCATTCCAGTGAGGGGGTCCTCACCCCTGGGTGGGCAAAAAACATTAGCAGGTACTCAAAGCAAAGGGAAAGCTGAACTTTGGGGCGCTCCTCAGGGACGCAGCAGGTGATTTCTCTGCTATGAAGAACTGGAGTTGTTGCTGCCTGTCCCTCTGTTCAATCTGCTGAGGCCCCACTGTGTTGCAGATGAAGCTGAAAAGTAGATGTCTTTCTCCTAAACCTAATTCTCAAAATTTGCATTATTTTCCTTCCTAATTCAGAGCTTTTTCCTTTCACGACTGGCTGGAATCTTGAATAGTGGGGGTAATTCAAAACAGGAGTTGGACCTTGAGAGATGAGCACTCCTGCTACACTCCCCAAACTGAGTTGCCAAATCCAGGTGCCCAGAATTGTGGGGGGACAGTGTCTGTGCATGACAGCCTCATCCCTGCCTTCCTGAGACAAGGGCACAGCAAACCCTTGCTCTTCCATGTGGCTTGTGTTATACTGGGTGATTGAAATCCCGCGTTCATTTCCTCCGTGGTGAACTACAGTTTATGAGTTTTCCCTTCTCTTGCTGTCTGCTTTATCTAGCTGCATTGCAGGCTTCTGTGTGACCCTGTGGCTCTCATGTATCCTCTCATGCCCGAGGGCCAGAGCCCAAGACCGGAGAAGCAGGCTGGAAAGCAGCACAGAGCTGGCGGCAGCAGGGCTGGGCAGCCTGGGCACTGCGCCGAGCAACGACGCAAGGTGGGCTTAGAATTCAGCCCTCATGTGCTTAATGCAAACCGGGACTTTTATGCAAAAATCTTTCTTGAAGTCACGCCACTTGTTTTCCAAAATGCAAGCCCTTCCGTGACAGCATCTCCAGCTCAGCCTTCAAGGACCAGCTGGCTTTTTAAGTTCACCTTCTTCTTGTCCCTTCCCTGTAGGAGCGCTGAGCAGCTGAGCCCTCTGCCCCTGCGGCCACGCTCCTGAGGCTTCCCATGCCGTCCCTGCCACAGGAGAGGGCACCTGCTTTCTCCCTCACAAAGCAGGCTCCGCACACTTCTTTCTTTAGCACTGATGAATCACGTTTCCCCTGCCGATGGCAGAGAGCAGAGCCCAGCAGCCCCGAGCACTCCCGCTGAACGGGAGCGCGGTCTCTGAGCGGATGAGGATGGCTGGGCGGGCTGTGCCTGGGGGCGGGAGAGCACAAGGAGAGGAGAAGCTTCATCCTAAAGGTTTTGACTCCTCGTGGTGCTGGAAATGCCGCTGTAACACCTCTGTTCCCTTCCTTTGCTTTGGGGGGTTGCCAGCTCCTGCACCCCCAGCCAGGTCTTCCCTGCTCCTGCTCTCTGCTTCACCCCACGGACTTTGCTTGCCGCAGCAGGCGGGTCATGAGCACTGGCACTACGAGTTGCTTCTCTTGAAACGTGACAAAAATAGGCACATCCTTGGAGTTCTGTGTGTAGTGTATCACCAAGATTTCTCCCTTCCTCAGCCATTAGTGCCAGGCAAGAGGTCAGGGAATTTACACCCGTACTGATGGGGGTTTTGACAGGGGATTGTCTTTTACACTTCTCCATTCTGATTCTTCATTTTTTTCCTCACTACCGCTGGTGTTTTAGACAGGATCTCTTTGGGGGCAGGAGGGAATCCATCCTAAAAACTGCAGGAGACTCTTTGTTTTGGTACAACCCATAGTCTGTCATGAGACAGCTTGGGAGGAACCATCAGGTGCCTTCTTCTTTTTGACTGTCAGGTCAAAAGGTACAAYGCCTCAATCGGGTAAAAAGAGTCAACACAAAAAATTTTTATATTTAACACCATAACTAACAAAATAATCATGTTTAAAAATACCTTGCCATTATTTTTTTAATATTTTAGTTCTAGATTAGTTAATTTAAAACTCAATAATTTAAAAAAATACTATTTGTGCTTTTCTGTTTGATCCACTCTTTTGCTCTTCTTCTGCTAGGACAGTTGCAAGCACTTTTGTCTACTTCTTTTAATTTCTTTTTTTTTACATCTGAGGTAGTTTTGATACCTTTTATGAATACCCTGAACATTGGCTGTTCAGCCTGGGACACCTGCAGCCTGACTGTGGCTCCACGCTCCAAGCCCTCCAGAAAATGTGTGTCTGATGCATGATTATCTCTCTGCTGCATGGTTGCTGCATTGTTGTTCTCTGCATGATTGTCTGCTGCATTGTTGTCAGCCTGAGGATACAAGGGCAGTGAGGAAGCACTAATAGCAGTGCAGTGTTATGTCTGCCAGGTTTCCTGAAGCCCTTACAGCTGAGCACTGGAAACCCAACAGGCTCCAATCCATATTCAATTTTAGTTGTTTATTTGCTGGGGGAAGGTGGGAGCTAAACTACTCTGGTATCTCTAAACATTTCAATCAAATCACAGACTTCAACACATTAAGTGGCTCCAAAAAGAGATTAATGGTRTTGGAGTACATGCAGTACTCTAACACCAAGGTTCCAGCAGGAATCAATCCCTTCTATGACAGACAGAAAACCTCCTCATAAACAGTCATGTTGAGATCCTGCTTGTGTTTGTTATGTCTTGTACAGTGATTCTGATCAGAAGCCATCTAATCTTTATTATTGTTAGTTTTCAAAGAGCATTTCCAGTACCCCATTACTCAGAGACTGCCCACCTCCCAGTTTTGCTCTTTGTCCTCCATCCTTCTGTGAGGATGCGGATGGTGAGAGGTGTCCAGTCCCACTCCTGACACAAGCAGACACAACCTCTTAAAACACACAACATGACTTTTTTTTATTTGTTTAATCAGTTTACATTCCACAACTGACAGTTTACTTATTTATTTTTTWAATTTTCCATGAACAAGTTGTTTAGTTAGTTACCAGACAAGATTTTAATCGATGGAAATACAGTATTCTGTGCCAATCTGAATAAAACCAAAACCAAAACAAATCAAAACAAAAGGGCAATTGTAAGATGTAACCAGTTTTTCGGCAAAGTCCTGTGACACTTTCTGCAACTCCTGTCTTTCAAAGTTATAGGGGTTTGTTCATTCTCCCTATTAGTTCCCTGATCTCAACCCTGCCACTGAAATGTTCCTTCAGGGCCACAGTCCTGCAAACACCGATGCACATACACAAACACCCGTGTGTCTGCAGATTAGCACCTTGGATTAACAGAACAAGAAATTTGGGGGTGTTTCATGTTTAAACAAATTCTTTTCACCTCTGCTGCAACAGATTACAGGAAGAAATGGAAAAGTACAATACACTTGATGTCACATTACTTGTGAAATTAGCCACCACACTCACATCTCACCAGAACAACCTAACAAAATAGTCAGTGGTTGTTGATGTATTGTTAGCACCGATGGCCACAGGAGCCACTTCGCCTCTTACAGCAGCACAGAGGTCCCAGCCTCACAGGACATGTCACTCTATTACTTCTGACAACTGCGTGTTACTACCCAAAAGTCATAAAACTCTGTGTGTATTGGCTAAAAAGTGCTCCACTTGGTTGAGCAGCTGCATACACAGTCCAAATATCCTTTACAATGGCCAAACCATAATCAGAAATAGACATGGTTTTAGACTTTTCAAAACATGTTGAAGTTTTATATATTTCAGTGTAATTCCCAGTCTAGCAAAGCACTTAGGCATGTGCCTAGCTTTAAGCATGGCAATAGCATTCTTAATGGGAAATTTATGCTTGAAATTAGGCAAGTGCTTTGTGGGACCAAAGCTCGGTAGCAGTGCTCTGAAGAAATCAGGATCCTGAGTGTCCTAATCCTGGCTTTCACATTTACAGCCACTGCAGACTTGAGTAAACCCAGCTACAGTCTGGATTTTCAAAAGTGCTGAAAGGAGAAGGCTCTACCTGCAGCTGGTAGAACTTGTGAGGGGGCATCAAACCACTAAATAGAAGGTCTTTTCCCAGGCTTTTGGCTTCCCATCTCCAAAATGGCTATAAAACCTACCTGCCTTAGACAGGTCTGATGGACTCATACTTGTTACATTTTCTATAGAGAAAATATGCCAGATAAATGTGATGTATTGCTGCATTTCTCTAAATATGCCTGAGTATTGTGGCATTCTAGGTCTGTCTTAATCCAGCTTTGATGTGTGTACTGCACTTAGAGGAAACATAAACATCTGGCCAAAATGTACCCACATGACAAATATCTTGTACTAGTCATATTACTTTACTTGGGATTGTCCTAGGAAAGTGCTGACATGCTTCAATTTGCAGGCATTTAAGTGAATTATTATCTTAAGCCTCCCAAACTGTCAGTTAGAAACAGTGTTGACTGCAACTTTCATCATCATCAAAAGATGATTATGGGAATTGCTTCATTTCTTCTGAGCAAGAAAAAAAAAATCATAAGGAAAAAAGGACCAATGAGAAAGTCAAGAAAGGGAAACCTTCCAAAAACTTAGTGGTAGCATGTGGTTAGGCTGAACATTACTTGGGGCAGAAGAAATCCTGAGGAGCAAATATCTTCATGAGATGCACCTGCAGTGGATGCTGGGGASTCCACTGAGTCCGGTTCCTCCCCTGCCCCTTGTAGCCAACGCTTCTGCCCTCACACAGGAGTGTTTGCACATCCACACACAATTCCCATGGGCACAAATGGGACAGTGAGAGTGAGACCCATGTGCTAAACTGACCAAGAGGTTCATGAGCATCAGGGGAGCTTGCAGGAGAAGGTGACACTGGAGCCCTGATGGCCTGAGAGCTCCACCCGTTCTCCTTCCTTACCCCCGGGATCACCCTGGTGCCAGGCATTGCTCTGTCCCTTGGAGCCTGGGCATTCACTCCCTGTGGCAGGGTCACAGGAGTGGTTATGGCTTTCATTAGGAGCTGAGACAGGTTTTTTTGAAAGGGGAAAGTTATCCAAGTGCATCATGGGGCTGAGAGGTCAGGCAGGCCCCTCTTAGCAAGCCACGCCTTGGCAAAGTGAAGCCAGCAGGGAGGAGAATGTGCATGGCTGGGCAAGCTGGACGGCCGTAAAGAATGGGAAACAAAGATAAACTGATATGGACTCGCCCCTTGGAACCTCCTCCCACGCTGACTTTATCACCTTTTAAAAGGAGGTTTTCTTTGACACTAAAACTCTGAAAAACCTGCAAAATCCTTGTGGAACACAGTGAGTCAACAGTTTAAAAAGCAACCTTTGAGAGTCCCATATCTCAGTACCTTTCTCATCCCTCTCACAGAGAGGGAGGGCAGGAGAGTGATGATGAGAATTTAGGAACATTCTGAAAAATCTTGCAGAAAATGGTGCTGCATCCTTAAATTTGATATATTCTCAAGCTCCTCCTCATTTCCAGAGCTCACTCTTAAAGCCTTTATTTCTTTTTCACAGACATCTTAAATAAAAAAACAGTCACATATGCAAGAGCTGGTATGGAATGAAATTTAGAGAAAAATGTCTCTGCAGGAAGCATGTCTGTATTCTCACACACAGGGAGGAAAAGGAAGAGAGGGAGACAGAGATATATATCTTACTCCTCAAAAAAGGGAAATGGAGAACAGGAGAAGAATGTTAGATGATACACTACAGCTTGGGCAACGTAGTACCATGCTGAAAAATAACATTTCACCCTTGGAACTCAGCTTTATCTTCCACATTCTAACTAAAGTCTTTCCTTAAGTACTAGTATACAGTATAGAATCTTCATTTTACAGTTCCCTGAAATCCCTCTTGTCAAAACTTTAACAGTATTTTTAAAAATAAAGTTGTTCTTAGAGATAGGTGAAGATTGTCAAGTCACTGACCTAAATTTAGCTGTAGAAACAAATAGTAGTGACTATACATTGGCACAAGATCCAAAGCTCACTTAGCCTTAGAGTTTTCAGAAATCAGTTTAATTTTCCCACTCCTCTGACTGTGTTTGTTTTATTCAGGTAATACATGGGACTATACAAGAGTTCCAAAGTTCTAATACTAGATTAAATTGCTGGTCCATCTAGATAGACTTGCTGTCAATATGCAATTCCAAATGTTGACTCTGAGAGACTCTCACCATGAGATGGAGACGTACGTTCAGCCTTGTCAGAACAGCTTTCTGAATTATGCAGCCACAGTTCATCCTCTTGTTGAGTTTGGTTTTTCTGAGGACAACTATAATCCCAACAATAAGGGATGAAATTGCAATCTCTTTAATCTCCATGTAAGCTGTTTGTAAAGCAGTTATTATCATTGAAAGAAAAATAATATGAAACTACCCAGACTGTATCTTGGAGGAGAAGTTTTTGATTATCACTACCAGCTAGATGACTTTTTCAGGGCAGTTTGGGAATAAAGCAAGAAAAGTAACAGCTCAGCTGTTCAAACATTTAAGATGTAAATTCACTCTTTGAACTGCTTCAGCAATGCCCAGGACTGGCAGAGAAAGGTGAAGAGTTCAGACCAAAGACCTCTGACCTTCAGCACTGGGACCAGCCAGTCATCTGTGCCTGGAGGCCACCACAAGGCACTCACCTCAAATGCTATTTCCAGGGCCTATCCTATCCAAAGCCCTATCCTTTGCAGTCATGTTGCAGTTTGGGAGGGGAAGGCTGTTGTGGACATCTCCTTTTGTTCCAACAGGCTTTCACAATTCAAACCTGTGTTTTACAGATGAGCCATGCACCAGAAGCACACAGACACAGCTGATCTCCATATGGATGCTCCCCTGCACTAGGTACCTGATTCACCTGATTCATCTCACCAGGATTTAAGATGTTTTAAGATCTTGGGATCCCTCAAGATACGTGAGTGGTCATTGCATGAAGCAAGAAGGAGCTCCTAAAGCTTAGGTGTCAGTTTTGCTATGTCACCACCTATAAACAGCTGTCTCTCTTTACGACCTGTACAAGAAGCCAAGGGAGATGAGCCCACTAACATCAGTGAGGTGTCTAAGGTTGATGGGGACAAAGGCAGGTCAGAAAGTCCTGGCCTTTCAGTGGCTCAGTGTCACACACAAAGGTGCTCCTCCCAAATGTACAGCTAAGGAGAAGAACAGCATCTGTAGAAAGGGCCTCCTAATAAAGGACAAGAGAGTCAATTGAGAGAGCTAATGCTGAACAGAAATTCTATCATTGCTTTTTCAGTCCATTCCTTTTCCTTAAAAAAGCCCTTGAGACCCAGTCCTTTGACTGGATGTACATGCGTAGATGTGTGTGCTCCTGACTTAAGCGTGGTACCCCTCCTCAACTGGTGCAATGGCAAAATGAGGATTTTCCTGGGAAATAGTACTTTTTAGTTTGTTTTGGTTTAAATCTGAGATACGTGAGGATTGTGAAAAAGAAACAGTCCTTTGCCTGAAATTCTGTACATCAACCTCAGGTTATTTCAGGCAATCATGAAGATGCGGACATTTTGCATAAATTTACAAATATATATACAAATATACACATATTTACAAGTATATGTGTGTCAGCTATGGGCTAGATTTAATAATGCTTTTCCAGCCACACACAAGTATAATGGTTGTTTTTTACAAAAAGAGATTGGTAGAAATTTGGAGTGACTTGACAGTGACATTTCCTACATCTCTGCAAAAGATCCTTAAGTAGGCTGACATTGAAGTGTAGCCCCCTTACCTAAGTCCCCTCATCACATATACACATAAATAGGACCCAGTCTTACATCTACTAATGAAACAAATTTCTCCTTGATCCCAGTGACCTGTAATCAAAGAGAATTTAACTTGAGAAAAAACTGAAAGTTCAAGCCCATTTTAGATACAGTTTAGAGTTTTTAAAGTTGTGAAGTCTATCATACTAAGCTTCAAAATGCTTTAAAATAATTAAAGTTACTGCAGAAAAATACCTTCAAAGTTCCCAAATATGCTTTTCTGTGTAAGTAGGGGAAATTTTGTTCTGCAAAAGATCAAACTGCAAATACATAGATATAAACACTCTTAAGTGATGGAAATTGCCAAGTAAAAATAGTAACAGTTTAAATTAGATATCTGTGATTGCTGTTGGTGCCCAGGAGTTATAAATAATTCAGTACACTCTAACTGAATAGTCTAAGGCTGCACTTTTGTTGTTCTGATTATTCAAACCTTTTTCTTATGATCTATATTATTAATGAATAACTCTTTGTAAAAAAAATACAGCTCTATGCTTTACAGCCAGAAGAAAACTCTTCTTGAGATAAAACATCATGAGAGCTTAAGCAAATTAGAACTGTATAAGTTTTTAAAAAAAAAATATTAGGCACCAAAAGCATTTAGTGCTTTATTCACTGTCTAAAGAGGAATTGGATGCTGAAGCTGTTTTGTGTATCTGGCCCCAGGAGACTAAGCTGTGACTGATTCACACTCCTTGGAGTCTACATCATTTTGAAACTGGGGCAAAACCCCCAGGTTTTTGAAGGCTTTACTCTTTATCTCACCTACTGCAGAATCGCTGTTGCTGCTTGAGCATTTCTGACCCGCTGGCAAGTAACAAGGCCACTTGAAGGAAGTGTCTTTACAGAGATATTCCTGTGTCCTGCTGCCACAGGTAGGGCTCAGACCCACAGGATGTGAAGCTCCCTGCTGTGCCCAGAGCTTTAACCGCAGCCTTGATGCTGCCAGCAGCCTGCTCAAGCCCTCTGCAGGCTCAGGAGCATCCTGAGATTGTTACACCAGGGGATCATAAACATTTCTGGTTTGGAGGGGATACATTGGCATCTCTTCCTTAAATATCCAAATACTTTTTGATGGAAAATACCAGATTTATCCCAGTTGTATTGCGCTTCCTCATGCACCTCCAGCAGAGATTGTTCATGTGATCTGCACTCACAACCTAACAGGGACACAGATGGCATCTGAATTGCATTTCAGCTCCTGAGTTAAATATAAAAGAACAGAGAACAATTATGCTGCATTTTCCTATGTATTTTCTCTCTATATAGGACTCTTTTACAGGTTCCTGGCATCCACATCATGTGGGATGTGCACACGTGTGTGTTTAAGGAAAGAAGGGAGTGATGGTGCCCATGTTTACATACCCTATGCAAGAAAACTTTAAAAGTCACTTTTTGCCACTGTGCGGGAGTGTTAATCAGCAAAGGAAGAATATAAAAGTGCAGTCCTATTAGGGAATGACAATTCCTGCTGCTGATGCTGAGGGTGACATTGGATTATCCTCACAGAATTCTACCAATTTTGAAGCAATGGCTGTTGGGTCTCCCACTTTGCCCTGGAGATAACCTATCTGAGGCTGATATTTTCATTGAAAGTCTTCCCTGAACAAGGGAAGAACAATTGATCTGTGCTTCTGGAGTGTTTTACTAGAGATGACCAGAATTTAATTTCCCTCTTGTGACCTATATTGAGGCAGTTGTCCAGACTTTTTCTCAAGTTAAATCCTAAACTTGTGCAAAGCCTACTGCAATTAAATTGACAGCACTGTATCAGGCTACAGTTCTCCAACTGATGTCAACATGAAGCTTGTCAGAGCCCCTTGACACCAGCAGCACTTGTTGCCAAAATGTTGCAATTAATAATTATGGCTCTGAAGAAGGCTGTATGATTGGGGTATTAGTGGGGCATACAGGATGGAAAYCCTAAGTTGAACTGGGATGGGAGGGAGGGAGGGGAGGTAGCATCTGATGACTTTCCTTCTAAAGCCAAAGAATAGATATTGTGAATATGTGAGCACACATCTCATGTTTGGTGTTAACCAAGACAGCACTAAAATATTTTGTAAGGCATCTGAACTTTCCATGTACCTCAACAGACTATGGAATAGTTGCATTATATTCATGGTTATGACTGGAAACAGTGGCCTGTAACTTTTGAGCTAAGCCTTGGTTTTTGAGTTTTCACCTTAGACTGGCAGAATCAAGATTTTACGGATCTGGCCTGGAGTTAGCAATCAAACTTTAAGCTTTTTTGAACTTCGTTTCCTGACCTTGGAAATTCATTTGTCCCTAATATTTCCACGCTGTTTGTGTTGCATGCCCACATTTTACCCTTTGTCTGTCGTTGGTACCTGGCAATCATTCCAAGCTGTCTGAGTTTTTCACCTTGAGTCTTCCCTTGCTGGCTGGATGAGCACAGTGGTTTGGACCATGAAGGAGTGGGAAGCCTGGGGGCAAGAAAATGCAGTGGCGGTTTGTGTGAATGTGCCTGAGCACTCCTGTAGCCCTCCTAGGCCTATGTAGAGACACAGAGAAGAAAGAGGCCAAATAATGCATGTCTTTATTTAAGCTATACTTGGTAACATATTATTTTCCCTCCATTTCGCTGCTGGCAGTTAGTGTGGCGCTCAGGAATTAAGGACAGATTACAGTGATTTTCTTCTGAGCTCTGCTTATCAGTGGGGCTCCAGGGATGAGCCTGATTCAGAGGCGTTGCATGGTGGGTAAATGGACAGCCATGGAGACACAGTCTTCCAGGAATGCTTGGGAATCTGAAATAGCCCTTGCACATCAATCCCCTCCTTCACCAACTTTGCTTTTTCCAGCATCCATTGAACTACACAGCTAACGTGCCATAGCTAAGAATGACTTGCATCCACTGGAAAGCAGAATACCTGCACTCTCACAATTCACTCCTGGGAGGATAAGAATCCTCTGTTTAGAGGACTCTGAGGATGCTTTTCTCCCCCCTTTCATTTGTTATTGCAGCTGGAATAACATTTTAAAAAGTAATGAAAATTTTTCAAAAGCAGTATTTCAAAGAAATTGCTCTGGTCACTGGTGGTTTGTGATCCACTTGTGACTGTCCCTGGGGTAGAAATAAAAAAGCCCAACTAGAAAAAGAACTGGAGGGACTGTACTGTTTAGATGAGGAAAGATCAGTTGTGTGTTTGCAGAGAGGAAGAAGGGATTGATGATATATACAGGTGGCTAATATGGGTTAGGAAATTTAACACACAAACAGCTTTAGCTTGAACAAGGAGGTGTCCTATAGGTCACTTATCCTATGGGACATAGGATACAGGGCAGCTGGGCTCCTGCCACATAGCCCCTTCAGGTGTACAGTGTCCCAGCAGGGACAGACAGCAGAACCCCTCCAGCTGACTCCTTACAGTCACAGGGCAACACAACTGAGTCACTACGCACAAAACCTCAGCCTGCAGATCACTGTGGGCTGAGCCAATTCATCCTGCATCCTTAGGATGAGCATTTTAGGGTGTCTGTGCTCACTGCACTCCAGTGGCTCTGTGGTCTCTGGAACATAGAGATGTGCTGTCCCAGAAATCCACCATGAAAGGCTACGTGTGGCAAAGAGCCTGCCAAATATGGATCCTGCATTTCCACCTCACAAAAGAGACCAAGAGCATTCTGGTTGCTCAGGCTAGGACAGAGTGTCACCTTATCTACAGGGGAAGGATGGGAAAAGAAAAACATGGGCTGGACTCTGCAGGAAGCTGAATGTCATCCAAGAAAGCACATTCTGGGCTGTAGGCATATGAATAGTCAACCAAATTTAAGGGGATTAGTCACATGCTCCAAGTAAAGCACATGCTTGGGCACTTGGCCAGAGCAGATCTGAGGGACAGGGTCAAGCCCCTTAATGCTGGGATCACTGATAACAGATTTCTAATTAGCTGCTCCTCCAACTAAGAAACAGCACACTAGTCAAAAAGCTTCAATCTCTGTGCAGAAAGATACTTCAAAACCTCCCCAAAATGCAGAAACTCAGAGTAGCTGTGAGTGTGCTTCAGCTCAGGAGAGATGGAGACATTAACCTTCACAAATTTACATCTGGGATACATTCTGGATCAACCCTGCCCTAAAGACAAGTCTGAGCACTCAGAAGGCATGGTGGGGCTGTGACCCCCATCCAGGGGTATGGAAGCACACAGGACTCCTGCCAGGTCTTTGAGAAGCACGGAGGGGAAATTCACAATCTCCCAAAAGGGTTCTGCCCTTACTTAAAGCAGTGATGAGAGATCTGGTGTTTGAACAACTGGTTCTTTTGGGGATYCAGCTGGAGATTAAAGTGACATTATCACCTGCTGCTTCAGACATTCCCATTGATTTTAAGATGCTTCATAGCCACACAGGCCTTACAGACACTATGCTAGAGCAAGTGGAAAATCACAGAACTGGCCCAAAGATTCAGAGTCAACATTTTTCTGTTGTTAATAAAATGACCATAACCCACTGTCACACACAGACAGACACAGAGGCTTATATACAGCTTGTAAACCAACACCATCAGAGAATACTTCATCAAGGCAAAACTGGTTTTATGCCAGCTGCAGAAGAAAAGGAAACCTTTGAAAATCCATCTAACAGCAAAATTACTTCCATTTCTTTAAATTTTACTGCTATACCTCTTTCAAAACTGTATCTGTAGAATTCACCCTGTGAACGCCCAAGGAGCACACAAGGATACATCATCACAGGAGCTGCTGTACTGCTCTGCCTGCCACAGGGCCTGATGGTAGACTCCAGATAGGCACCTCTGTGACTCTGGCTTACCTGTGTCACTCCAGATATCTCCGTTTACATGAAACACCTTTCCTATCACATTCAGCACTGCAGAGGAGGAAGAAAGTTTGCATTCAAAGCTGTTCTAATTAAACAGCTGTATAATTTATTACCAATAAGTTGGGTTTTTTCCAAAATTTTTCGTGCTTTGAAGAAATGAATAATTTTTTTTATAGGTTTTTCTTTCGGTTTCCAGTTATTGGTTTCCTGCATTCAGCCTTCATTTAGCTCTCCAAGGCTATTTTTGTTTTAAATTTCCTTCTTCTGTTCAATGGTAATTCATCAACCTCCTTACCAAGTAGGCACTTGCACAGTCAAATGATTTCAATACTTTTCAAAACCACTCTATTTGAAAACCTTCTGAGAAAAAAATAAATAAACCAATCTGCTTAAAAAGGAAGTTTTTTCAAAAGGCTTGTATTTTCAACTTGAATAAATAACCAATTTCTCTGGTCACATCTAATGTAAAATGAAATTGTGAAACTTCGGTTGACAGGGATGGCACTTCAGTGGAAACACACTGACTTAGCAGCTGGCATTGGCATGTTTGGGGAAACTGTACACAACAGAAAACAAAAGCTAGGTAGTTGAGCAAGAATGGAAGAAACCCAAATCTACTCTATTCCAGCATGTCCTCCGGAAACTTCATTTCTTTGAGCACTGTAATGCAACTACATGTGCAAGAATTATTTGTTAGCTGGATATCTTTAAACCAAGCAATACTCTTTCTTGCCAGCTGTGTAAATGGCAGACCTGGAAATTAAAGCCTGCATTTCTGTGCAGCAGGCACAGGCTCCTTCTCCTGGTGAGATATTTTGGATGGAGAGGACTACTTTTTATTGACTAATGAGGACTGATATCATGCAGCTATCAGGTAAGAAAGGATTGCTGGTACTATCCCTGAATTAAGAGCATGTTGGGTTCAACTGGTTTTGGGGAGACTTTTTTTTTTGTCCTATCTCCCTTTGCCTGCATATTTGTCAGTGGTGCCCTCACTTTTTCACATAGCAATTCAGTCATTGTTCTTCAGAGTCCCTTTGGCTATACCCTTGGCCCTTCTTCCCTACCTTCCTCTCAGCCACTGCAAGGACCCACTGTCCTCACAGCCAAAATGCTTTTCTTCCTCTAATGGCCTTCACCCACCTCTCCAGACTTAGCTGTTTGTTTAGCTCTTCTGGGACCTATGACCTGAACAACAGGAAGAGCACAGGGAAGGAAAAAGGAGACAATAGGAAGAGGAGTAGCAGGAAAAAGAGAAAGACCAAAAAAAGAGAGAGAGTTCCATTTGCAGATTCACAGTTATATCATACAATGCTTAAGCTCATGGGAAATGGATCTCTGTTCTCTGCATCTGACCCTTTCACATCCATCTGTACACAGTTCTCCCAGATGGAGAGAGGAGATGTCCATTGAATTGGGGCAGTTTCCAAAGACAAGATGTGGGAAGGTCTTATTTGGCATACATGAACACAATGAGAGGCATCTCTTACTTCTCTTCTACAGAAATTAGCTCCCTTTTCCTCCTCCACAATGGCTTTTGCTCAGTTGTCTCAAAAATCCAAACCGGAAACTTGATGAAATCCCATTCCATCAAATCCCTGGGAAGAACAGCTACCAGGCCTTCCCCCACCTCCCTTCTCCTTGGTCAGTCTTCCCCTGGATCCACCATCCTGAACTCTCAGAAGCTCCATGAAAAAAAAAACAACCCGCTGAAATCCACCAGAGAAGACGCGCTGTCTCAGACCTGACGGCTTTCCTCACGCTTCTGCCGTTGGGGTGCCTCAGTCTCGGGCCACAAACACAGCATGGATGGTTTGGTGGACAATCACATTGCAATGTTTTAAATTTTTCTTTTTGTTAAAAAAAATAAATAAAGTAAGAGGGAAGAAAAAGTTATACACACATGTATCACAGCATTTTCAAAAGGCCTTCTGCTGCATTTACATTAGCAGTTCAGCCTCAGTTGTAAGCCTGGATGTAAGGCAGCTGGAAGATTAAAACCGCATTGTTGGAAAGTCCGCTGAGATGTCCTCTTGGAGATTTTTATTGTTTTCTGGTTTTATTTTCTTGTATGTTTATTATTAATTATTATTATTTTCACTTGTTTGCTTCTCTCTAAAGTTTGGCAGGCAAAGAGGAAATGCTTTTCTACTTTTCCTCACACATTCTGTCCATTTTGTTTTCTGCGTTTTAAGGAGAAAAAAACCCAACAAAACCCCAAAACCAATGACACGACTTCTGTCATTTTGTTTTAAGAAAGAAAAAGAACATGGGTGGGTTTTTGATAATGGCCTTGAGGAGGTATGTTGTTGAAGTGGCTCAAATGCTTCATTTGCTTGCTGTTTACATTTTCCCTTCTGGCTGCAATGGACACACTTTTTGTGTCATCCCCCCCATGCCTCTGCCCTCACCATGTCCTGTACAGATTCTGGTTCCAGATTCCCCACGTGGATCCCCTGTTCCCCCTCCCAAATGGCAGTAGGTAGGTGCAACTGTAGGTTCATATGACCTCTAAGGTACGATGCTGAAGTTAAGAGTTGGATGAGAGCCATGTGAGAGAAAAGCTTTCCCATCACTGTGAGAAAGAATGAAGCAACACAGAGTCCAGTGGAGATGTGAGTGCCGTGTTGGACTCAGCTCTACCTTGGCACTGGCATTAATTCGAGATTTTATATATATATATAGTTATATATACATATATATGCATGTATAGGCATACCTAGGCATATATATATATATATGTCTTTGTGTGTGTGTGTATTTGTTTGCTATTTGTTTTAGCACACTGTCCCGTTCTCAGGTCTAGATTTGGGGCAGTTGGTCCTGGGGACAGGTTGGACAGAAGGGGCCAGAGTGCAGAAGAAGCCAGAGATGAGAGTGAGGCCCAGGCCCCCCCACGCACAGAACATGGACCAGCCATAGCCGTGGCTGATGTCGTCGGGCAGTCCGTACAGGTAGCGGGGGTAGCGGGACAGCTCAAAGTTGATTCCAGCCACACACGTGCACAGTGAAATGATGCAGAAGGTTCCTGGAGGAGAGCGGGAAGGGGAGAAGGAGGGAGGAGAAAAACAAAGAGAAGTTAGAAGAGTCGTAGACATACCCCTTTCCAAGCTGCAGAAGAGCTGGTGCGAGCAGGAAGGAAATGCCTGAGGGAAGACGTTTGTATAGAGAGTGGCTTAGTCTGGAGGCTCCACGGAGAAAGAATTGAGTGCCACCAGAGCCTTGAATATTGATCTGCTGCTGAACAGAGCTGTGTGGAGAAACTTCAACAGGAACACTTTTTCATTATGAGCATTCCCTTGGGAACCAGAATGCTCCATGGAACCACTGATTTTTCTGAAACTTTGCTTTACAGAGTAAATACAGAGTGAATAATCTTGTTTTGGCATTTTTGGGAGGGAAAATAACCTTGAATTTTTTTGTTTCATTCCAGTTTCTCAGTGATAGGCTTTATAGGATATTACAATATACTTGTCATGTTCTGGCTCTGTTGAAATGTACATTTGAACTTACGTGGGAGATTTTCTTCATACTTTTCTTATATCAAAATACAGAATTTTTCATTATACAGTCTCCTTTTAAATATCACTAAAAAAATCTTTAAATCCATCACAAAACTCAGATTCTGCCCTCTGCATGACTCCAGTTTCAATCCAGATGCCCTCTGCCACATTGCTGAAATCTTCAAAATATCCTGTTCTTGTTTTCCATCTCTGCAGAAATATTTAATTTCTTATTTCTTCCTGAGAACACAGCGAGGACAAACTTCCTAACTCTGCCAGGTGTTGTTTTGGAAAGACACACATATCAGATGAGGCTGAACTTTATCCCACCCAGATGAGTTTAATTTTGATCTTTGGCCTCTAGCTTCATCGAAGCTAAACTTTGAGCTCCTGAAATGTCACAATTGCCACCCACACACCAAATAATGGATAGATACAGATGCTACACACCCGCCACAAGAGATAACGACTCACATCAGCATGAAGTTGGTACTTTATTTTTCTTCTCTAATTCCTCCCTTTGTGGGCCTCTCTGAATTGCCGGGAGAGCCCGGGGTACAGAAGGCAGCCTCCAGGACACACACAGCCAGTCCTGTGTGTCCTCCCTCTGTTCATGCATGCATCGGTAGCATGTCACATGTGCTACCTGTACAGCATATCCTGCATCTGTTCACTTACAGCTGCTGGTGAGGAATGTCCTCTTCTTCCTGGTCCCATCCCTAAACCAGCATAATCTTCAAAGCAGTCACAATCTCCCTAGTCTCAATGACAAGCTCCTGTCTTCTGCTTAATAGATGTCCTTGCTTCCTTCTACTCCTTCATGCCCCTGGCTCTGCTTCTCTTCTGCAACACTTTTGCTGTTGTTTCTCTACTGCTTTGCTCTTTTTAGTCGCAGTTGCATTGAATAAGTGAATTTGACCCTCCCCACTCTGAACACAGAGGTAAGATTATTTGGTGAATTCCCATGGAATTCGGTTCAGAAACTGGGAGCATTTGCGGGAACATACCCACATCACCAAAATGTGTGGACTTTCCATTATATCCACTTCCTTTATTTAGCAGGAACATCACATAGGCGTTGAATCTACAGGCAAATCTCTATCATGACCCTGCAGTGAGATTGCTGTTATGGTTCTCTCTTCTGATCACAGCTATGCCTGTTGGGATGGCCTTTTCTCCACTGTATTTTGGAATGTCACTTGTAGATAGTCTCTGCTGTAAAGGTCAGGTGTTTCTGCTAATGCCAGGTACAGCTGCCAGATGGCCCAGGATATTCACAAATAGTCATATTATGGGAGTGCCACTGGGCACCAGTGAGGACCAGTGAGCTGCTGCAGTAGGTATTCTGCCTATTTCATTCAGAACAGTCTTCTTGCCTCCCACCAGCACCCCAGCAGTCTGCAATCAGCGATCTGGATTCTTGCAAAAGCCTTGTGAGATCCCAGGCTCTGGAGTTGTCCTATGCTACTTCAAAGCACACAGTAGGATAAATGGGGAGATCATCCTGTGGCATTCACATTCTCTGAACAGAGAGGGACATAATTTCCTCTCTCAGGATTTTTCCTTAAGAAGCACAGAGAGAAGAAAAGAGTCCTCAGGAGAATCCAACTGACAAATCACTTCAGGTAAGCAATCTTCATAACACATTCCACATGTGCAAAAAGAACAAGAGCAGAGACTAGAGATAAGAATTGTTTTCTCTTTCTCCAAGGTTCCACACTGTGATTCCCAGGAAATATCCTTGGGAAGTTGTGCCTGCCTGCTCTCTGTGAAGAGAGCTGGGGCTACACCATCCCACAATCCATTAGTCAAAAATCAGGTTGTTTGATTAAAAACCACATGTCCTTTCCATGTTTGACTATGTTACTTAAGTTATTCAGTAATATGAAGATGTTTGACAAGAATGCAGTTGTTCTCTGTGTTGTATGTCCGAATGACTAGAACATTGTGGGATTGGGGAAGAAACGATGCCTCAGAGGCATTGTGCTCTGAACTGAGCTCTGTGGCTCATTTTAAATGGTTGTGGTTAGAAAATGACAGGGAAGGCCTTTCTTTGCTAGTAAGAACATGGTAATTTCTGCTCTCTCAAAATATAAGATTGTTAAGAGAGGTGGGTGGGAAAATGTGTGTGGCCAGACTAAAGCTGCATTTGCTAAGTATAAAAGGGAAGGAAATAATTTTGGATTTCAAATACTCCCCATGCTTTCACGCTTTGTCTTAGCTGTTTTGTTCACAAGCTCTTCAGTGCAATGAGTGTTGCTTACTCTTTGTATTTGAGCAGTGCCCAGTATACTGGCACTCCACCTTGCTGAGGGTATTCTGCCCCTTAACAAAGGAACAACAAAGAGAAGCAAGTAACAACACTAGAGAACTAAGCAAATCACAAACATGAGACTTCTCTAAAAAACACCTGGCCCCTTTCTGGAGAATGTGCTAACACATGGTGACAAATAATGACTGCCATGTACAATGTCACAGAGTGCAGAGCACAGTCCTTAGCCTGTCACCTCCCAGTGCTTCTGCAGGATGTCTTGTACAACACAGACTTATCTGTCTCTCTAGCACTGTTCATTGCAGACACAAAAAAATGCCATTTTATGCCATCTAGAAAAATCTTTATGGCCATTTTATGAGTCCTATGTGTTGCTTGTGTTCAGCCAAGCAAGGAAGTTCCTGCCTATAGTTAATCTGGCCTCTCACCAGGGAGGCTACTGATGAAAACAAAGTCAGGTTCCTACCTCATGACTGTTCAGTATCTTTTCCTCATGAACTGGCAGTCACAACACAAAAGATCATCCTTGCAAATTGCACAGTTGTTGGCCATTGAAGGAGCCGTGGGTAAAAGGGATGCAGGACATGAGCTTACCCGTGGAAATGAAGCCTCTGCTAGTCCAGGTAACACCTGGAGCTGAGGTGGCAGGAGGAGGGAGGCTGTTGGTGCTGCCCATGACACTCTGCACTACAGACACAGTGATTCAGAGGCAGCAGCACTGTAGGAAGTCATGAGCATTCCCAATCCTATGATCCTTTTTCTCCCCAGAAGTCAAACTGAACCCTTCTGCAGTTTCCTCCCAAGTTTTTGCTGTCAGTGAAGTATCCTCCTACCTGTGCACTAGTGCCCCAGATCCCCTGGAAACTGCACTGACACAAACTTTAATTTCTTTGTGAAAAACACTCCCCATAGCTGTGGTCTGAGCAGAGGACCAGACCTGAAGGTTGGTGGTCCAGCCACGGCCCTGGCACAAAATGTGAATGGCAGGTGTCAGTAAGAGCTCACTGGTACATGAGCTGCACAGGGAAATAAAGGCCATGTCCTTCCACAGCTGGGGGCAGCAGAACTCACAGAGTTCTTTGTGCTGGGATTTACACTTTATCCCCCAAAGAGAAGCCTAATGAATGAGACACGGCAACAGTGGGATTTTTGACAGGTAATTCACATGTCACTGCAGAATGCTTCAATCAAGTGAGAGATGAAATTTCATGTGAAGCTGCGTCTGTGCCACAGAAACTGCTGTTTGACATGTAGTCAAACCTCCATCCTGACTCCTTGTCAGGTAGCCTCCCTTCACCTTGGCCTGGTTCTGACAGTCTCTGTCCTGCTAATGGCTTGATGATCATCAGTGGTTTGAGAACATGAGCTATTAAACACCTCTTGGTTATCTTGTGCCTGTCTTTCTTATATATTAAAAAATAATATTAAAAATTACACTGGATGTCCCTTTAATCTAGAATGGAAGGTTTTTTAGGACAGAGATGAACTTATTTCCTATATATGTATATAAGACTGGGGTCCTGCCATATTTGCTGAAGGGGCAGACATGGTCTGAAGAGGGATGGCAGGGAAAGGTAATGTCAGAGTTGGTCAAAGCCTAATTTCATGTGGATTATGAGTCAGAGCCCTTTGCTGTAGCTGTTTTCAAGCATGATTATATCAAGCAGTGCCATGGGCCTCTGCTGCAAGGAATTATTGTTTTCTTTTTTGTAAATGTCCCTTTCTTTCCAATCAGCCCAGCCGTGTGAGGGTCTGYAATGCCTCCACAGTTTTTAAACCTCACCTCCAGGGCAGAGCAAAACTGCTTGYGAGTGAACTGATTTAAACACAAACAGGCTCAAATCATCCATAGCAAATCTGTTTGAATTTTCCCTGATGCTAGTATCCCCTTGAACCATGTCAGAAGCCACGGCCTTCACCCACAGACCTGGCTTAACTTCCAGAGCAATAGAACTTGAGGGATTTCCCAAGATCTGTGATGTCTTGAGACAAGAACTGGTGCCTTTCTTAGATGCACTGCAGATGAAGGGAATCCTTCGTGGTGCTAGGGCATAAACAGACCCTGCTGGCAGGAGCTACATCTAAACTCCCTCATCCTTATTATTAGAGAGGAGGTGTCTGACTGGAACCTGAAGGAGACATCACCAATTTGAAGGCATGGGAAATCCAAAAAGCCAGTAATTAAAATGATCTGGGCACCAAGCCCATCTCTGAGACCCTCCTCCTACAGATCATTTGTCTCATGATTTGGAAATCATTTCCTTTGCATCTGACAGAATGATGTTCATTCCCTCCCTTCCCCCCACAACAGATAGAAATGACTCACAAACTGCTGTCAGATGTACAAAGTAAACAACCCCAAAAACTGATTCTTCTCACCTTCTGTTATTTTTTAAAGCATATAGAAATGTCAAGTATTACTTATAAATTGGTAGATAAAAAGAGAACTGCAAAGGTCTGGATTTTAAGATGTCCTTTGAAACCATGCAGTTTTCAGATAAATGTAAATCTCTGCCTTTTAAAGTATTTCTAGTAGCTTCTTGTGGCCACAAATGTCTTTGGAAGGAGTGCTGTTTACTTAATTATCATCACTTTCGTTTATTATATGGCTACAGGAGAAAAAAAATCTCACAAGTGAAACATTATCTTTACTTTCTCTCTGCCCTACTAGCTTTTACTGTTTTCAAGGTACATCAAACAAACAAATAAAATTAGGTCTGATCCTAAAGTGGAATGTGTAGCATTAACTATTTAAATTATATCCAAATCAAATGAAATTATTGAAGGATACTCCGAATTCCCTCCCAATACAGTGATGACAAAAGCCTTTTGGAGGGAGGGAGCAGCTTTGCGGTAAACTCCTTCTGTGCACGGATTAAACGCCTCAGCAGCACGCAGCTCTTGAGAACACTTTATTGCTCTGTGCATACACGCATAGAATATAAATTATTGCTTAATTATGTACTGTTCCAGCAGAAGCAGCTTGCAGCATCACCAATAGGCTGCAGGATAGCAAGGGGTTTACTGGAAAATTGCCCTTCTGAAAAAAGCGGAGATGGAAGGATAAATCTGACTGGGTGATGGAGATTTAGTGCAGTGTCCTTGTGAGATTACATCCCCACCTGGGTTGGGACTTAATGCATTTTTATCTTATACCATGGACCAGATAAACTGCAGGGTCTGTCATGATATTGCATTATAGCCACTCTCAGAATGTGGTTTGCATTTGGCCTTTGGCYTCCTGCACAAGGTGCCAGAGGTGTCCAGCAAACGCCAGAGCTGTGCTCCTGCTGTGTGCCACCTCCCCTGTGTGCCTGTCTGGGGACTGCTGCTGCACAAGCTGTAATTTCTTATGGCACCAGAGAAATAGGTGTCCTCAGCTGCAACCCCAAACACTTAATGGGGACCATGCTTAGGCTTGTGCAAATCAGTATCTCTTATATTGGAACAGTGCTACAGCAGCTGAGGGCTGAACTCCAGTTTGCTCTGCTGATACAAGTGTCCGTCCATATTTCACATTGCAGATTTGCACATGGTGACATTTCCATGACTGTATCCCTCGGGGCATGGGACTGCACAGGGAGTGAACAGCCATGCTGTGCACAGCCACAGCCAGTGAGCTCCAGCGATGAGCAAGCACTCTCTGGAGCTGTGAGTTGGCACGTAAGGCAAAAGCAACACTACTTAGCTAAAGGCACCAAGGTTTGATGGACTAGGCAGAGAAGAAAGCTTTCAGATCAAAGCCTGAGTAAATAAACTTCTGAGTACTTTAGCAATGGTGATTCCTATGACCCAACCAAAATAACCTAGCAATAATAAAGTGGGTTGACTACAGCCATTAAGCAAACATAACAAGTCATGAACTTGCAGCCACAACACAGGAGACAGCAAAAATTGTGCCAGTTGTAGTACTGTGATATTATTCCGATTTTACTGGAGCAGAAAGCAAGGAAAGGACTTCAGTGTCAAAATGAAGAAAAATTCTAATCCAAAGTTAGAAAAATTATCCCGTCCGTGTGCTGGCAAGCACAATGCTTGGCAACATACAGAAGCTTCTGGCAGGGTCTTTCATCCTCTGCAGTGTGGAGCTCACAGCATGACCCAGGCAGAGGCCAAAAGATTAAACAGAAAGAGGCACTGGAGGTCTGAACAAACTCAAGTAACTCCGTCACACCTCAGATTTGCCTCAGATGATGACACATAAGTTTAGTATCAAGCTGTACCTTAGGCAGGTGCTTCCCAACCTAGGCATTTCTCAGAGCTAGAGGGAAACTTGTGGAGTCAGGTTGGGTTTGCCTTGTCACAGGACATGTTCTGTAGTATGAGGAATTTGTGCACCATGTTGCATCTGGTCTTTTAGTAATGAGCTCATTGTATCTATAAGTACATAAGACCATTTTCTTCCAGTCAAAAAAYTGGATGTCTCTCAGAAGGAGCCTCAGAGGATTCATGTAATCTTTCTTGTGCAGGAAATCCTAAATTGCTCAAAAGTCTACTGATAGATCTTCTTCAAGACAAGTAAGGCTGGAGAACAGGTACAGCGCAAGTAAATTCAAGGCAGCCTTCTTCCGTATTGCCTACTGTGTGCCACTATAAATACTTCCAGAGGGAATACTTTCAGGTCTAAAAGGATAGTTAGTCACATGTCTTTTTAATCCTTCTGTTTGCTGAAGGCAGTACTAAGGAAGCCATTGGGAACTTGGGGTGTTGGTGGTGGCTACTAATTGGGATATTTTCCCCTTTAGGTGCTGGAGAAAAGCCTATCCATTCATTTTTGTCAAGTTACCAAAGGACTCTTTGCTTGTTCAACTTCCAGGATCTTTACTACAAAAGTCTGTGGGCTCTATTACTGTTTCCCTGAGTTGACCTGTTAGGAAGAGAAAATCCTTTCTATATGTGCTGATACAGTTAATGAGAGAGAACAGTCAGAAATTGAAATAAGATACAGTTTTGTCTGCTCAACAAGAAGCATTTAGTGCAGGGCACCCCTATGAACTTTACATCATCCACATAAATACTTGCAAGCAACAAACTAGACTGACACTGTACATTCCWAAAGGATCATGCTGAAAACTGCTTTCCTGTGGCAGAGGAAGTACCTGCTCATCTTGTGTAGCCCATGCAAGTACATTGGCATGACTTATCTCTTCTGTATGCCCTGGAAGAGCCAGATTGGGCAGAAATGAGGAAGGCCCTACTCATTTATAGCTTTTTCCAGTTGTTTTTTAAATGCAGTTTCCAGTGTCCAGCTGGACTCTGTCCAGGCAGATTAGACCAAGTGAGTGTGGCAATGATTTGCCCAAGGGGAATGTTGTTTTCTGAGCTGACAACCTGAGGAGCAAAGAAAGTGAATCTAAATCTTGCTTCAGCCTCTGCATTTAACAAAAAGATCTGCCACACACAGAAATTTCCTCCCCATTCTCTCTGTAAGGTTTTCTTTCTGTCTAGCAAATCATGCCAGTATTAATCTTCCTTCTGTTGCATTTGCGGTCTTTCCACTTTTATGTCAGGCATGCAAACAGCTCAGCAAAATTTCTTTTTAAAAAGACCAACCCAATAATAAATGCCAGTTTTGTTTTCATTGTCTTCCTTTGGCTTTGGTGCATCTTGCCATTGGAATTCAGAAGCCAACAACAGATCAAAGGCCTCRTGACATTATTAAAGGATATGGGACAACCACTGAATTTTAAAACACACAGAACTTGTTTTCCGGGGCTGTGGGTGGGGAAGTCTTTTGTATTTCTACAGAATCTGTCTCCTCTGCTTTATTTCTGCTTTATTTTACTTTCTGTCAGCCCCCCAAAGATCTACTGACATCCCTGAGAAGGAACTTGATTGCATGCCCTTCACGGACTGTGCTAAGTTGTCTGTTCTCACAACTTTAGAAGGTACTGATGCTTCTGCCAGTACCTCCCATCCTGGTGAGGGAGAAATTACAAATCAGTATAGCTGACTTAAAATGAACACACAGAGGAATATGAACAGCTCTTCCTGCTGAAAAGCCAGACAGAGCTGACTCCTTAATTTACTGCACACAAAGTTCAGGGAGACAGATTTGAGCTAGGACAGAAAAACAATGAATTTAGAGATGCGCTTAAACTACTTGCCCTGTCTTTTGCTCCAGACTATAAGATCTCTGCACCTCATTAAAGATGGTTTTTCTCTTCTTCTCCTAAGTGCCAGTGCCCTCCCATGATCAGGTACAAGGCTAATGAAATTGTGTTGGTATTTCTTTCCCCACAGCCTGCAAGTGCACATCTAGGAGCATCAGAAATGAGCCACAGGAAAAAAACAACCCTCAACACATTTAAAGGTTGACTTTGAAGTCAGCTGATAATGTTTCCATGGAGATCAAATGCTATGGAATTGACAATGAATTCTCTTGTTGAGCCTTTCCTTCCAGGGGAAAAAAAGCCCCACAGAACAATACTTCTAAATGACTGCACTCTGCAGTACAGTTGTGTTATTGACTTGCAAAAAACACATCTATATCCCACCCCTGTTTCCTTATGGAGATGTTACCTCAGGTTTCAACATTTCAATGCCAGGTATTCACCTAGAGAATCAGATTTATTCCTGAGGTACTGGAAAAAAAATAACATCTAGTGAAAATAATATTCTATGAGACAAAAGATATAACTCTGCATTTGAACTTATGCTGTAAATGAGAGTTATGATTCCCCTTGAGGAGTATTACAACATGAAATTATAAAAGAGTATTTCAGTTGCTGATAGGCAGTGACACACAGATGTCTGTATTGCGAAAGTGAGTGATCTTTCCTATTTCCAGTCTCCTATTTCCTTTTCAAAGTGAGTGCCAGAATAAATAAATAAATGCAAAATGTGTTGTTGGTGCACCAGAGAGGAGAGATAAGTACTAGCAGTTAAGATGTAATATGGACCCCCAGCTCTTTTAAGCCTTGTCCTGCCATCTGCTGAGCAACTTTTTTCTAGCTGGGAAATGCTCAACAGGCCATCCTGGCAGTATATTAACCTCAAAAGATGGCAAAGGGAATGTGTGTCTGCCTGAGTGGTTTCCTAAATATTTATTTTTTGAGTGAAAATAGGAAATTAGATAGCCTTCAAAAGGCAAGAGGTAACAGTTGCTAAAGGCTCATCACTGATGGTTCACTGGTCTGGATGAAGAAGCAGTTCCAATTCTACCCCATATCAGGACGTGTATGTACAGTGAACCCATATCCACACAAACATGTCTGGATGTGTATCTGTCAGTATCCTGGTTTTGAAAGACAAAAGAAAAGCCACACTTCAGACTCCAGAAACCTGGCCTAAAGTGGGACCAAGGAACATGACCTTGAACCAGGTCTATGAGAGACACCACAAACTGTACAGGGAGAGATGTTTTAAAGGAATCACAGGATTGCTTAGGTTGGAAAAGATCTCTAAGATCATCAAGTCTGACTGTTAACCCAGCACTGCCATATCCACCACTAGGCCATGTTCCTAAGTGCTACATCTGCACAGCTCTTGAATGCCTCCAGGGGTGGTGACCCCTTCTCTGGGYAGCCTGTTTGAACACACTTTTGGTGCAGAGGTTTTTGCTATTACCCAATCTAAAGCTTCCCTGGTACAATTTGAGGCCATTTCCTCTTGTTCTATGATTTGGTACTTGGAGAAGAGATCAACCCCTTCATAGCTACAATCTCCTGTCAGGTAGTTGTAAAGAGGAATAGTCTCCCCTGAGCCTGTCTTCTCCCCAGTTTAGAACCCCAATTTCCTCAGCTACTCCCTATAAAGAGAGACAAATCCTTAAAAGCGAAAAATGACATTTTTAGAAACGGGTTGACTCTTATTTCCTGAATATGAATGCTCTTGGCCTTGTTACATTACTTCCTGATGGACATAAAGCCTGCATGAGTGCTCTGAGCTCTGCTTCTCCTCACAGGTCCAGAAAGACCCTCATCAGCTCCTTTTCTGCCTTCCACAACACCCTTGTCATGTGTTTAAGGGTTTTAAACAATCAAGAGCCTTTGAGTGTTTTAAACATTTAAAGCCTATTAATGCTTTACATTAACTCAAGCTTGTTCCAACTCAAAGCCTTAAATCACTTTAGAGCATAATGCAAAATTTGGCCAAAAGCACAGGTAGGAGCCAGAGTGTTCATGTGTGTGGTGAGGGAGGCTTGGCAGAGGAGGGAATCATTTTGTTGTGCTGAGCCTGGTCTCAAACACTTTCATAACCCATTTGTGGCATCTCTTGATGCAAACCAGCCTGTGTCTCCATCTGGAGGTCAATCCGCATAAATAAGTTCTCACAGTGGTCTGTAGAGAGTTTTGCCAAATTTTTAAGCTCCTCTGCAGTCATCATTAATTTAGAACTTCCCACAGGAATAAAACATGATTGGTATCTCATTTTTTTCCAGTCTTCCAACTTGTTTTGAATTATAAATACTCTTCAAATTGGCCAAAGGTATTATGCCTTTGTGAAAACTGTATTTATCCCAAGCTTCACAGTTCACATTCCAGCAACTTACTGCAGATCTTGATTTTTCTAAAGATCACATCCTGCTGTTTAAGATCTGTCTGCATAAGCTTGTGCACACACATGTGCGTTTATACTTGCCTTTACATAGGGAAAAAAATAATTGATGTATACTTTCTAAAACTATTCATTTTTTGGGGGGGAAGAAGTACAAGAAACTGAACTTTCAAAGAATAATGTTGTATAAATAAAAAATATATATGATCACAGGAAATACCTTCCATATTCAGTGTTGTGGTTGATCATGTCACCATTCTGAAGAATGGGTAGAGACCTTGATTATTAATGAAAAATAGAAATCCTAGGTGCCCTGTGGGACATATCATATTTCCCAGTGAATTCCAAGGAATGGCTCTTACTTTCTCCCTCTGTTTATCTTTCTCTTTGCTTCCTCTTGGCAGCTACTATGAAGGTACTTAATAACTGACTAGGAGACGTCAGTCACAGAGCTTTGCCTTACACCTGCTACATTAAATTGTTCMATTTTTGTTAAATTATTCAGCAATGGAAGGATTATTTTGAGATGGCAGGACCACAGTTGCGTAGAATAAACACTCTTGTTTTCTACTGTTCTGTGCTATTTTCAAAGTACAGTGAGTTAAATTTGAGACTCAGATGACTCAACAGCTGGTAACAACCCATGGCTGCAAATCCACAGATGCGTCTGTTGTCATCTCCTCACACATGCACAGCACAGGCAGAGGAAGCCGAGCCGGGGGGTTTGGAAGACAAGGCTCTCTGTAGAGGTGGGAGTGAAAGAGGATACGGACGTGTGCAGCACAGCTACACCGACAGCAGCTCCCAAGCCCTGGTTTTAAGCCCCACTTTCTGATGGGGTTGTCATCCCAGCCTGGCCATCAGCTCCTGTGACAGCTGATGGCACTGGCACAGAGCCCTGGGTGTGTCCCCATCCCCGCTGGCACCTGGCGACAGCCCCGCGTGAAGCGTGGCACAGCTGGGGCACGAGAAGGTGCTCCAGTCTAAATGGTCTGTCCATCCTTTGGCTGTGAGGATAATAAAGCATTTTATTGCCTTTCCCCTGGACTGAGGAAAGGAATATTTTGCAAGTATTTCTGAGAAGGCTGGAAATTACTTATTAAAAGCTATTTCTCCCTGTTGAGAGTTTTTTGCAGATTGAGGAGTTCTTACTAGACAATGGCCATATTCAGCCAATGCACAATCCAGCCAGCATGTACTAATGGACAATGGACACGTTCACAAATAATGAATAATGGACATATTCAGAAATGGGGTCAGTATATCCTTGAAAAAGATACAAGAAGAAGAGTCATCAGGACTCAGCAAGTTTGTCAGYGAGCTTGGGATAGTAAGAAAAAAGTGAGTCATGGATGGGCCAGACAACCATAGCAAGATGTGTGAAAAATTAGGTGATCCAATCAGCACTCTGCTTTAGACGAGTGAACAGCTAGGATTAACCAAGCATGTATTAGCTAGAGATGCGTGGACAGTAGAGATTTATTATAAATAAAGTCTTTTTAGGGATAATAAATTTGGCTTCACTGGATCATATTGCTTCGGGTGTGATGTCCCTGAACCTCCGCATCCCACATCTTCCTAGTTTAAAATTTAAAAAAGGAACGCACTGATAACATATATAAGTGGGTTTTTCTTTATTTCTTTAAAAAAAATTCTCTCTTGCATATCTGAAATAAAACATTACACTATGCCAACACACCTGCATAACTTAATTTTTTATTCCCTCTCACACATCTTTCCTGCCTGCTTATCTTTACTGCAGCAGTCAGCCCTGGAATGAATRGGTGATCACCTCTGCTGTGGGAAAGATTTAAAGCTTTTCTAACCCTGACCTAGGTCCTCTGAGTATGGACAAGGTACAGAGGGTAATGTCTCTGAAGCAGTCTTAGAGGGGGTCAGAAGAAGCCCAAATCAGTGGCAAAAGTGGAACTGGCAAATGGCACTTGAAACCCTCAGATTGGCAGATCACCACTGGTGACAAGGGAAGAGAGGATGAAAGAAATTCCTGATTTTTCGAAAGCAAATGCTAGAACAAAAAATCAGGCCAGAAGAGCTCCAAATTACTACTATATGTGTACAGCATGACTTCCAGGCCTTTCAGTGCCAGTAGAAAAGGAAGTTTCAGACTCCCAAGCAAAGCTCCAAGCCCAGTACCTCAGGCAAAAATATCACTAGGCAAAGACAAGAAATGAGCTGCTGTATGAGACTCCAGATCATTTTATTACAGAACTGCACGGTGAAGCCAAATCACATATGAGGGCATTTAACAGCTGGAATAATTTCCAAATAGACTAATTAGAGACTGAATTATTAATGGTAAAATCTCTAATTGGCTGAAAGCAAGGTTACAGCAAGAAACTCACTTGACTTTGCAAAGAATAATGAATATTTGCAAGGCTGGTAAAATTACATGCTTCTCTAAGGAAATTGTTAGCAAATGGGGAAAAAACCATAAAGTCATCCTAAAGTGTATTTCACAAGACAAAACTGGCAGAGACCTGATAAGAGTGAAGAAAACAGGTAAAAGAGTAAACAAGTGCAGAGATGATTTATTACATTCATTTGTAGTAAATTTGGAACGAAATAAAACACAGAAGTCTCTCCCTGAAGGGCTGCCTTGTTAGGCATGCAGTAAAACCCCTAACTATTTCACTGAAATGTGTTCTCAGTACAAATTACAGACTTAGAAAAGGAAAATACATGGATGTGCAGCTGATGGACAGAGCTCTGATAAGGATGATAAAACATCATTCTTTGTCAGTCTTTTAATACATTTACAAAGGCAAGTGAGGTAGCTTTGGCCAGGGATAATTGTGTGCTGAAGCAAGTACCAGAACATGATATTGGAAGTGCCATTTTGTATTTCCAGCTGGGACAACAGACAGCAGTTCAGCAGGGAGGTGCACAAGCTAGAGAAGGYGGAGGATGAAATTACTGCCAAAACACTGGATCATGCCACCAGGAGGCAGCCACCCCACTTTCCCCACAGCAGGCACTGATGAGGAGGAAAAGGACTTTGAAGTATTTAGGTAAGAAGTTAGGCCTGCCCTCAAATTAGAAATAGTGCAAGCCATATGATATTTCAAAACAGCTGACTGAAATCAGCTGACCTGGGAAAACATCAGGCTATCAGAGATTGTCTTTAAAATAAGTTTTTATAAAGCAATACAATAACAGAAGATGTGGTGAGATTGGGTTTGTAAGACTGCAAACCTGAGGTGCTGAAACAAGAAAATCCTGTGGATGAATTTGCTGGAGAATAGGTAGAAAAACCTAGGGTTAGATGGATCAGTTTGTTTGCTGATCATGATACAGGAAATATTCACAAACAACTTGATGGAGAACTGAAAGAAGGGATTCCTGGAGGCCATGGAATATGCCTTGGAAGAGTTACCAGTGTGCCAATTTGTAGCAACTCAGCTCTTTGGAGCTGGAACTAAAGCTGACATTTGACCTTGACAATATTGGCTAAATTAGATGTCGAGGGAGTGAAGACACCAACCAAAAGAACTGGCAGGTTTGCCATGATAATAAACCCAAACTAGTCAGGGATTTGAACGCTTTCAAAAAAACTGCTCAAAGCCAGAAAATGCAATCACCACTTCCTGGGAACTGACGAGGTGGCCACGTCTAGACTTGAAAATGCAAAGGCATAGTTTTGGTGCAAATAAATTTGCTTTGGTCAAAACACAATGTATAAAATATCCCACATGCATTTCCTCAGGTAGATGTTTAACTGAATTCCTGTTAGACTAGGTACTTTATGAGCATGAAAGCGTCACGTTTGGCACAGGACTCTGACATTTGAAAGTAGTGTTACAGATGCTCCTAAAGTTCCAGAAATTATTATAAAATTACAAAATTACTGGTTAGAGCTTTTACTGGTGCACAGATTTTCAGTAATTTGCATGAAGAGAAAACACAAGAACCTGCAAGAGGATGTGCTTGGAGTCATGTATAATTTGAGCGTGACCCACTTCTGTAATAGAATTAAACAGTCTCAAGTAAGATGAATAAAATGAACTAATCACAGTGAAATTTAAGAGCACAATTTCAAATGAAGAAACTATCAAAAAGAGAAACTCCCCCACCTTGCAGGGTAAAATGATGCTGACAATACTGGAATGTAACAATAGTGAAATAGGAGGCTGTGCAACAGTACCAGCATGCAAAGTGAGATAAAAAGTGCTAAACATAATTTACAGTATCATCTTGCACTGTAGAAGATGAGGGACTGAAAGAAAATCGTAGTGTGGTCAGGCAAACACTGTTGCTCAAGAGAAGGAATCCAAGTATAAATTGTACAATAAATACCAAAAATTATGGAAAAGAGCTGTGGAAGCCATAAGGGATCTGTGATTGCTGTTGATACAGATACATTTGGACTAAACAGAAAAGATGAATTATTAATAATTTTTAGCTTGTTATAAAACATGCAGAATAGCAGTGTAAAACAGACTCTAAATCATAGTTTACTTGTCCTGGATTCTGGATGAGCTAAAAACCAAATAATGGCCTGCATTTTGTAAATGACGTGTTTCAGCAATTTGCTTGAGAAATTAGATCAAGCAAAGTAAAGCAAGTCCTTATGAGGCACTGCCACATGGGTTAGCAAGAGGACTGTTTGGTAAATATAATAAAGAACCAGAGGTCCAAGCAAACCACATCTGCTCTTATTAGATTATTATAGCACGCTTCTCAGTGCTCTGTTGAGATTTCCTGTTCAAAGAATTATGGGCAATAAGGGACAAATCCCATAGATATGTTAAGCTGGCAGTGTTTAAGCATTGAAAAAGAGCTATTTGTCTAGAAATAAAACCAGAACAAATGCTACAAATGTAGCCAAGACAAGTGGTGTTGAAAATGGAAGGGAAGGTTAGATTTCAGTCTGATTCTATGGCTACCAATTGAACACAGTCTCCTCTCAGCTGCAATGAGGTCAGATGGCAGAAAACTTCCAAAGCAGTTTTCCCATTATTGGACCCGAGAAAAAGGCAAAACTAAGAGGCACTCTGTCCCCATGCATTTTAAGAAACAGCACAGTAATATGTTGGCAGCACTTATGGCATGACAGAAGCAACAGTTTTGTATTCAAACACTGTCCAGCAATAGAAAAGTTTAAATTCAAAGACTCATTGGCTGTAAAAGGAATGACTGTGTGACACATGACACAGTCTGAAAACATTGATAGCTACTGACTTTTAGATTAGATGGCTCTAGTTGTGTATTTTATTAACTGACTGCTTCAGTTTGTAGATGTTACTTTATGCCCACTTGCTGTTAAAAAAATCAGTTTAGCAGTTGCTATTGACTTGTGCAAAACAAGAAAGAGGGTAACCTTTGGGTAATACTGATCCACGTGTCTGCACTGAAGCAGAAAATAAGTTTGATCTCCTCCCAGCACATCTTTATTTATAATATTGCACATCTTGACAGAATTTGGCAGATAAAATAATCTGGTGCCTCTCATTTAAATTAGTGTTGTGTTCCAACTGCTGGATCTGGTTATTATTTTGTCTATGCAAAGAGCATGCTACTATCAGACGGCTTCCCACTGCATAGGCACTTCCACTCTGTGTTCAAGTCAATTATAAACCTTTTGGTAAGCAGTCCAAGCAATTGGCTTTTTGTGGCATGCTGTCTTTTTCTTGTTTTTCAAACCACCTTTTTGTAGCTCTTCTGCAAACCTCTTCCATTCTTTCCACATCCTCCTTTAGCATTTACACCTGATTAGGATGTCCAGAAATAGTTTTGCTTAGCCCAGAGCTAACCCAACGTCATGGTCTCATTGCATAGTCTATAAAAAATAACACATTTAGCAGCTGCATTGCACTGAGAGCTCCTGTGCAGCTGGATGGTCCCAGCATCCATGATTCCAGAGAGCTTTGCAGAGCCACTGCTGTCTAGGAAGGAGCAGCTTGTTCCATGGGGATGACTGAGGCTGTTCCCAGTTAAGTGAYCTTGGCTCCATCTCCCCTGAAATGTGTGTTGTTTGAGCAACCCAAAAGATGGCTTTGTAAGCTGTGAGTGACCCATTCCACTACACACAGTTAAAACTGAATCTCTTTTCACCTGGAAACTTTATCAGTCATCTTTCAAATCACTCACAAATAACCTTGAGCTAACAGGTAATCTCTGCAGCTGCGCTGGAAACCAACCCATATATAATGATAATTTCTGAATAGCAAACAAGAAACGTAGCTAGTTTCTAATAAATGTAAGCTTTCTGTACTTATTTAGTATACTCTTAATGTTTTAATCTGAATGTTGGGCTGTAGTAAGTTAAATACCATGCAGATATCTGAGCAGATTAGAACAAAATGGCCCCTGTGCAAACTAGGATTTTAAATAAATAACAAACACCAAGCTCATCTGGCAAGCATTGCCTATAATGTTTTGACACCCACAACAAACCATTTACAGACATCCCCATGAAGACCAGTGTGTGCTTGCACAAGGCCCTAGCAGATTTCAAATGTGTTTGTGTGCACAGAGAGAACTGATGTCTAATGTCACCAGCACAACACCACTAGAACATAAATACTTGTTACTCCAGCACTTAACTCCTCTTCTGGGACTACAGAATCTCTCCTCTATGTCACACACTGATCTGTGTCACACCACAGTACAGATAAACATGATACAATGCACAGAAGTGATGATCTGCCTGGAGGGCAAAAACCCAGCTAAACAAAAGTCAGCAGCAGAGAGAAGAAGAGAGAACAGAAGTAGTGGTGTTCACTTTGAGGCATTCACCCAAAGCTGTGTTTGGGACTTGACTTTCACACCCTCCATTTCAAGTAACTGTGCCTTGAAATTTGCTGCTAACAGAAATTTTGATGGCATCTGTAGTGAGGAAGGGTGGTACATTACATGGGAAATGTTGGATGACCTTGAGGGCTGTTGTAGCAGGAATGGGAAGAAGTTCAAAAGCACAGTGTGTCAGGGCATGGACCTGGGGATTAGTAAACCAAACCTCTGGTGTAAATTGGGAGAGCATCAGTAGGAAAGTACAAAGGTGGAGAAAGGTCTGCATGTCTCACCCAGCTGCAGGATGACTGTGGGTCTCCAATGTGATGCACCACGAAAAAAGCAAATAAAACCACAAAATACTTCAGGCAAGGAATCACCAGCAGGGAAAGGAAACCATCACACCACTTACACAAGGCATTGATTAGACCTTATTAGGGAATGGTCCTTATCCGTATTTGAAAAAGACAAGCACAAACAGGAACAGGTGGGGAAAAGGCTGCTAGATTGATAATTGTTCTTACAGAGAGAAGTCTACAAAAAAGTCTATGTAGAGTGGGAAAAGGAAAACAGAGAATGCTCTTCACAGGTACAGCAAAGAAAGAGAGATATAAACTAAAGGTTACATTTGACTCAAGAACAATTGATGAGTAATAAATATACATTATAACTCTCAGCACAGGTTCTAGGTGTCAAAGTGTTCCAATGTGGAGTTGGATAGTGGTGGGAATAACATCTTCGTCATCCTTGGATTTTTACTACTGAGCTTACTAAGTGACAGTGTTACATCCAACAGGAGAGTACTGCACTAAAAAACTCAGATTACCCTTTGTACTACCATCAGTTACAGACACTCCAGACAAGTTTTGTGATGGAAGTTAAATGTAAATATGACTGTGTGATCTTTGATATGCACCAGAAGGAGCTCAGAATGAAACCAAGTCCAGATCAGGCAAAACAACTCTGAAAACACATTTTCAGTGACTTAGAAAAGGAGGGACATGTGGAAAGAAGGAACATGAAAACAACAAAAAAAATGCATCATCCTTACCTCCCATGAGGAAGAGAAGCCCTGCCACATACTGCATAAGGCCTCGATCCCAACAGCACCCCAGGACACCGATAATCCACCCAAAGAGGATGATGGCCACGGCCATGCCCATGAAACCAGCGGTCATCCTGCGCAGATCTGCAGTGGGGAAGACACAAAAACAACGTGAGTGGGAACAGTGATAAATCAGCATCATCAGGGGTTCATAACAGTCTTAATCCAAAATGCTACTGATCTGCAAGGACTTCAGTGTGTGTTGGTATGGGATGATTTAAGCAAGGGTGATTCAGAGCAAGGACAAACCATAAATTAAGTCACTAGCTTGGGCTGGGAGAGAGAGAGAGCAGCTGACTGTTTTAGCACACAATGAAGCTCAGTGCAGGTGCACTCAAGTGACTTGTGACAGCTTGCTCAGGAGCTAGAAGGTGTAAAATGGCCTCAGTGCAATGCAGTGCCTAATAACTCCAGTCTCTAGGCACTAGCATAACATCTGTTTACATCTTGCCTTCTCATCTCTGTCCATTACTCCCCAGCATCCAAAGGATGTCCCTGCTCCAACTGATCAGCAAAGCAGTTTCTATGCTTTGTACCAGCACAGACATGACAGAGTACACACCTCAATTGTCACCCTGTGTGTCACTGAGCCCCTCTGGGCCACAGCTTCCCACGTGTAAGTTGGGCCATGGCATCCAGGGGTGGTTCCTCCAGAACAGCAAGGCACACAGATGCTCTGGTATCAGACATCATTAAATGCACTCCAGATACACAGCTGGGACAGAGGACACATCATTGTCCTCTCCTGTTACCCAGATGGTGACCTTGCCAGATGATTTTTGGTGAGGATGTTTTTGGCTGCTCCAGGGAACACTAAGAGTAGGAGGAGGCCAGGGCACTGGAGAAAAAAAATTTTGCTCTTCAAGTGGGGACTGAGTACATCTGATGTGGGTGACAGGGGCTGACCTGCATTTATTTCATAAATAAAGGAAAAGGGCCCCCAAGTCTTAATGAAAAGAATACTTAAATAAAGACCTGGATATGTTGCATATTTGCCTTCTGCAAAAAGGATGGGACTATGGGACTGCTGGGAGCCCTCTTCCTGCATGTGCTGGGGAAAAAAATTCTTCACAGTTGGTTTGGATGTGAAATCTGGGCAGTGAGACCACGTGGCAACTGAAAGAGCAAGGACTATGTGAGCTAAAGAGCATCTTCACACCCTCAGATAATGAAACAGATGGGGGCATCTTCTCTAACATTTGATTATTCCCTGTCCCCCCTTCGTGCACACATAAARAGTTTAAGCACTGATATATCAAGAGTATATGAGCAAAGAAAATTCCAGCCAAGTCAACTCTCTAAACATTTGTTTCTTTCTTGAAACTTTTTTTTCCCTCAAGAAACAGAATGCTTATGACAGAGAAGGAAGATTTGAAGACTGTGAATCATCCACCAGTCTCTATGGCAGCTTTTCTCTTTGGCTGGCCTTTGACTATGTCTCAGTTTCTGTTATTTTTTATGCCTTTCCCACAGTAGATAAAAAGACCAGCAATACCCACAACACAGATTCAATGAATTCTGTGAAGAGATAAATTACCATTACCATAATCAGAGGTTTATAAAACTTAATTTCCAAAATGCTAACTCTCCACAAAGTCTATCAGTATGCTAGGACAGAATGACTTGAAGGCAGTTTACTCAGGTCCATGTTCATTATAGCACTTTGTATGCAAGATCAAGTTGCAGAACACAACCTCTCCCTTGAAGCTGTAACTCCTTCCTGTAGATTATCACTGATTTTCCAAGGAGTCTCTCTGACAACATGATCAGGTCTTCAGCTCACCAGTAACCAGGCTCTTTTAACAAGATACACATCTTAAAAGTACTTTTGTCTTAGGTTTTGTGACTGTCCCACCACATTTGAGTATGTTCAAGGAGCTCCAGTATAAGAAAAAAAAAATCATATCCTGCAGAAACTTGTACTTCCCCCAGGCAGTGTCTGTGTTCCTTGGGGATTTCTCAGAGTGCTTTCTAAAACAAGCAGTAAGTGTTAGTAGGCATCTTTGATGGCCATGTRTCTTCCTGCTTTTTCAGTCCATGAGGCCCTGGGCTCAATTTGAAAATGAAAACATAAAATCTTTACTGTTTCCTGTATCATCTTCCATAACAGCACAGCACATCTCTCCAAGGTGCTGCACAGCTCTTTGTGTCAGCCCTACAAACCCCTTGCAATTTGACTTGTGAGCGCTGCCTCCAAGTGACACCATTTGCCTGTCCAAATGGAAACAACCTGCCTCTAATGAGCTCAGCTGAAATAGCTTTATTCAGCTGCAGGATGTCCAGAACCCCTTGGATCTACCCCAATGGATAAAACTGGCTGATGGACCCAGTTTTCATAGGCCCCAGAGTGCATCACAAGCATTCCCATATGTATGCCAGACTCAGGAATAGTGTTTCTCCTGCTAAAATCTCTATGAATTTTGTCATTAAACAGAGGACTTAAAGGAGCAAGATTTCTGGGCCAAATTTTGACATTTGCTTCCCTCAACCTCTTTTGCTGATCGAGTCTGAAATTCCCTTTCTAACACAGCAAAATCCAAATAGAACTTCTTTGTGAACTCTTAGTTCTCACAAGTTCAGTGAGCTTAGTTTAAGATTGCCACTGCTTAGGCCAGTTGCAAATCTGCTCCTCACAAGTCTGTCCACTAGGGATTATCTGAAACAAATAAAATATAAACGTTCTTTTCTATTTAAAACTATTTGGCTTTTGTCCTGCCGTAACATCTCTTGAGGGGAGCCCTTGGAAAGAGCAGTGCTGGAAAGAGGGTTGTAAAGTTGGTTTCAATAACAGCCTGCACTTGTCCAACAGCATCCACCTGGCACTCCTCACCTGTCAGTGCCCACATGAAGCTGAGGTCAGTGCTGGGATCAACTCTACTCAAAGTGATTCTTTTGTGGAAAAGTACTTAATGGATGTAAATGAATCATCACCCTCAGGCTATTTAGAGGAATAGGAGCCTATATTCCCCAGACTCAATCCCTATTAATGGGGTTGTTTATGATTACTGTTTGTTGGTGTGGTGCTTGACATGGAAAGGACAGAAGAAAAGCAAAGATTTGCATTGTGTACTCGAGGCAATATCTAAATTTGTTCTGCTAATTTAGGATGAAGGGATGACATATAAATAAACAATAGCTCATCAGTACAAATTGATGGGGTTTTGTCTGAGTTTGATTGGCACTGATAAAACCCTTCCTGAATGCATCCTGCAAAGGTAAAAAGGGTCATGCTGTCATGTAACACCACTTTATGACGTTTGAGCACATTCTGAGTTTGGTTTATTTTTCTGAAATTGCTTTTATTTATTTTTAGACTATGAAATTAATAGTTCTCTGCATTCTTTCTCTTTTTGAAAACCTCTCTGAGTAATAGGATCTCAGGGTCATGGCATGACAACACCAATCAACTGAAGGAGTGACTATGCCAGCAAAATGCATTGTTGAATCTTATACAGCCAAATGGGAGCTGCAACAGCAAACAAACTTATCTCAGTGCATTCATGAGCACTGCTTAGCTGGCCCTGCAGCTGATCCTCTCCTGGGTACCCGTCCCAAGTCCTCACGCTGTAGCAAAGTGCACAGATTGCAGGGACACTGAATTCCCCTTCACCATCTAGCAAACCAAACCTTTAGAAATGTAGCTACAAGGTGAAAGTAAGGAATGTATTGCATTGCTTATTCCATAAGCTAAAATACAGAAGTTAATTTYTAATGGTTGGCCTATATGACTGCTAGTTTCAATGATTTACTATGTAGAGATAGATACCAGTATCACTTGGGGGTGAAAATACAATATTATCTTTCCACACATTTTTAGAAACACCTTCTTCATCCCTTTTTCTTTTTAATGTCGACTAAAATCTATGAGTGAATTATCTTCTCTTTGGGAGACTTTTCATATCTAGTACTGCTACAGGTGCTGCTGCATGTAAAAGGCAGGGAACTCAATCCTGACTCAAAAGCAACATGGATCATCAAGCAAGGAATACAGGTATCATTTTCATGTAGGTTGGGAACAACAAACTCCTTGACTGATAACATTGGAGAAGGGACAAAGAATGGAGTAATCCAAGTCCCATGATGGAAGCTGAAATGATAAATTTGAAAGCCACAAGCTTTGTGAATCATGATGAAAAGAGACACATTAGCATTTTAGACAATGTCCTTAAAATATAGATAGATTCTCATACACCAACATTTCTTTAAAGGATTTTTGTTTTCTGCTGGGACTATTAACTCTATAGGTCTCCTGAAGATAAAGAAAGGCAGAAAAGCTGATTAAGAGCCATTTATTTCCAAGCAGCATGTGATGGAAGGTTCTCTCTGTCAATTTGCAAATGCCCCTGCCCTTCCTTTCGCCCTGATATCTGTCCATCTGTATTTGTTATGAGCAATAAGGTAATTCATGCTGGTTATCACATTGTGGAAGAAGTTTCACACCCCAGCAGCTGCAAACATAACATGTTCTGGTTCAGCTTTGCTTTTTAAAAATTTCAATATACCTTTTTGACTTCTGAGGTTCCATTCTCTTCCTTGAAATTGCAAGTCATCTTTCTAAAGCAAGGGCTCAGTCTTCCTGTTGATATCTATCTTCCTTTCCACAGAATTTAATAATATCTCCTAAAAGCTGGAGACTGCTTTCCTCACTACACATACAGGAGGGGCTGTATGAGACTCTTCTGAAAGATGGGGAAACCAAGTCAAGAATACTCAACATGCCTCCAGCTACATGAAATGTTTGTGGAAAGTGTGTAATTAAATCTGTATTAGCAGGATTTCTGGACAGACCTTGAACCACACAGCACAGCTTTTCCTTTCAGAACTGCTTGTTCTCAAGTGTTTGTTAGCAAATCAAACGACAGTGTTTGTTATCAGACTCTCAGAAAGTGCAATATTGCTGCAAATAGTATTTCAGATAGTCCATCCTATTTATCCTCCTTCCTTCTTCCATTAGAGAAAGGTCTGCAGGGACTAAGCACCCTGAAGTCTATATCAAGAATATCTAGAATAGCTTAGAAGGCATTCTGGGTATACCRCAGCTCATTCCTGAGGTGTTCCAAAAAATGGGAAAATCTAAAAGGAAATCACAAATGCATTTCTGTGCCCATCTAGGAACAGATGTCAGGATATAGTAATGTCACAAGTAGGAATAGACTGGGATGGTATAATTCTTTAGCATAATCCTTCATTGCAGGTCACTGTGATCTATATCCTCCTGTACTAAATTCCCTCTGGTTTGTCTTTACCAGGGATCAAGAACATTTGTACTTGAAAAGAGTCAAAATTACTCCTTTTTCTTCCTTTTCCAAACATATGTATTGGAAATTGTTCAAGAACTGCGCGCAGCCCTAGAGCACAATTTTCCAGATTTCACTGAGCTTTGTTTAAATTACTTCTCTTATAAAGAATCAGCAGCACAGAAGTATCTTTCTCCAACATAATCCCTTCTCTTATCTCACCCTGAAACTTCAGCGGGGGCAAGATAGAATTGGACAGACATGTCTTTTATTGAATGCCAGCCCARCAGCTCCCAGGTACAATGAACCAGGGAGTGTTAATGCAGGTGATTTTTAGTGGCATTTTCTGGCTCTCACTATTCTCTCTGCAGAGCTTAAAACTGTATTTTGGATGAGGTTGGCAAATAGAGGGTGAGGGTTTTAATCTTTTCTTTGCACTTCAGGTATGAAGAGATAAGAAAAGAAATATGTATTAGTCTACCTGAGACTGTTAAAATCTCTGAGTGCCTTTCACTGAATCATGTGGTAACCCAGTCCTCAGTTTAAAGATTACTCTAATGCAATCTCAATGAGTACAACCCACTTCAACCAGAGTAACAGTAGATTACATTTACATGTAAGTATCTGTGCCAGAGAGACTCAGAAATATGCACATCACAAACATACACTAAAACACAGTTCTCTCAAAGCTGAGAGAAAGAACAGCAGAAGACCTTTACAAATGGGGAAAGCAGCTCTGTCAAGGATGAAGTGAGCCTTCATATCTCAAGAGGTTATAAATGGCCTTTATAATACACATGTATAAATTCTCCTAAACAACAAAATCCCAACACCTTCTGYTGACTAGAGATTGTTGTTTGTGTGATAAGTTGTTTGATTGCCAGCAATGTCTGGACCCACTTACATGGAAAAGCTGATAGGAGGTTTTGCAAGCTGGCTGTGGTCTGTGCTAGTTAACATGTCCCTGAGCATGAGGTGTATGGAGAGTGGGCATCATGAGATTGRTTTATTCTTGTCAGAACAGGCCATCTATATGGATTTCCTCCATCGGAGTTCTTAAGTGTTCTTACAGTCATTTAAAACAGAAACAATCACAAAAGGAAGGTGCCAGCTATGCACTGTGGGCACTTCAGTCTGCCTTCCTTCATCAGAAATCCCACAATTTCAGAGCCAGGTGAATAGCTTATCAAGGGAGGGATGAAGTCATGTCTTCTATAAAGGCTGACACCTTCAGAGGTTTATGCTGGCGAATAGCAAACCCCACATGACACTGTAATTTCTTATCTCTGGTGAACTGTCATAAAACACCAGAGGAAGGGGGGAACTCCCAGACCAGGTCACATTCTGGTGTTACTGTCTGGAAGCAATTCCTCYACTATTTAGGGAAAAATACAGGAGCCTAAGAAATTCTGCAGTGGCCTAAGGCACTATCTGGAATTCAAATAACAAGTTCTGATTTTATTCTTGCCTTTTCCTCATGTGGAGCAGAGAAGAGGCAAAAGAAAACCCCCAGACAGTAAGGGAGGGATTTGGGAGGGGATTTAAGGGGGAGAGAGGGAGGTTTAAGTACAGCACCAAAAAGGGCAAGAAGAAGTGTCTCATGAGGGTGAAAAGATTGATTTGTCTTCAAGAGACTTTATGATATGGATATCAGAGAGTTCAATACACAAAGGGGACATTTGTACAGCAGGAATTTAACACATCTGAAGCAGTTCCACTGTAGAAGGTGCAAGACTTATGTTCTGGGAGAAGGATGGCWGTAATTACCATCCCAGAGAATGGTTGAGCCTTTTGCTTCAATCCTACTTTCCCTTAGCCTCAAAAAGAAACTTTGGCCAAAGATAAAGGGTATTTTTGGTGTCTGTTGTGTTGCTACTCAGCTCTGAGTGACAGCAGGGTAGGAAGAAAAGCTTTGCCCTAACAACCCCTGATCTTGTGGGCCAGAGTAGCTGAGCCTATGCCAAAGCATTGTTCAACTCAACCTTACTCTGTCATGCCCCATTCTACCTTCCCTACTCCACACCATTCCCTCTCCTTCCCTGGTCCTGGTGAGATTTTATCAGAAGGCACCTGAAGCTGATCATTTACATTTCTCCAGCAATGTTCAAGAGCTGATCTTAGAGAGTCTTTCTCTCTCTCCAGATTTATTATCCTTGATTTCAGCTCTGCAATATGTGGTCATCTAGGAGTATTCCCAAGCTTTGGTCCCAGCAGATTACTCTTGCAATTTGCCCAGTCAACCCTTTCATCCCTCTTTTCCCTCTCTCCACAGAAACAGGGAAGTCTGAGGCACCTGCAATTTTGGCCACTCTTCTTCATATTCATAACTTTAATCCTTCCTGCTCCTGCTAGGTGAGGCCACACAAAGSAAACATTTCTCAGTTGTGACCAAGCTAAGAGGCTTTTCATTACACAGCTTCCATGGATTATGCTGGTGCTGAAAAATCTGAGGCATTTGAAGTAGGTTTCTGCTTAATTTCAGTGAGGACTTTGTGACTTTATGACATCAAAGCTGTGCCTTTTTCATTTTTCCTCCATCCTGTACTTTTGAAAAACTCAGGTAACACACACTTTTTTATGCCGGTCATCTCTTACTGGAAGTGACTTCTACCTGGAGCCCCCACAGCACAATATGACCTTGCTGGGGAGGAAGGACAGCACAGCCCCTCAGCATCACATTAGCCTGACCAGAGGGATCCTTCCTGCAGAATGTGGGGGGCTGTCTCCCTGCTCCCAGCCCCTCCGCCCCTGGGGCTGGTGGGAGAGGCCAGGTGGAAAGCCCATTTCTAAATGGAAGTTTCCCTGCGTTCTCCAGTGGTCTGGAAGAAATCTGTGATGGGCTCTGGGTTCAGGGCAAAGGTGTCTCCCTTCACTGTAAAGTGCTCTCAGTGCTGGTGAGAAGCTGCTCTGACACTCTGAATTCTCTGTGTATGCCTCCACAAGGCACCGTGCACAGGAGGCGATGCAGAGCAGGGCACCAGGGCCAGCTTCACCCCACAGCTCTGCTGCCAGGCTCTCACAGGCACCTAGAGATGCCTTGGGGGCAAGGAACTGAGCATCAGTGAAGAGCCCTGTGAGCTCTGCTTTCCCTGAAATCAGGGGGAGGGTTGGGCCCTCTGAAAATCAGATTTTCTCCTGTCTCCCAGGGGAAGCCACTTTATCACTTTTTCTACATAGGCATTCAGATAATAATGACATACACTTACATTTGTATGAAAATAATCTGGACAAAGGAAGCCCTATTCTATATATTAGTTACTTTATTATTTAGTTTACAGAATTGCCCTTATCTGTGAGCAGACTCTGCCCTGTTACAGTCTGCTTTTTATATGCTGGTCACCATCAGAGTATCAACACATCCACTAATCACATGGAATTTTATTAAGATTTAATCTTCAGTTATTATCTCTTGAACTACTTCTTGCAAAGGTGGATAAGATTCATCAGGGCCAGAAAGAAGCAGAAGGAAAACCAGAACAACTTCTTTTCTTTCAGTGAGGAGAGAAGAGTGAACAAAAACAGATAGATATTTGAAGAGTGATGAGAAAAATTAAAGAAAACTTTAAAGATGAGAAATGGAGGGTGACAAGAAGCAAAAACCATAGTTGTATGTAGAACTCCAGTRTCAGACAGTGTTAAGTGCTTTTTTGTAAAAAGCAGATTTACTCTAAGCTTCTCCCAAAGATAAATGAAGTTGGAGACATGCAGCAATGGAGCAGAGGAGGAGCAGGAGGGGTAATACAGAGAGAGAGAGACTTGGCAACAGCACCTTTGTTTTATCTATTTCCCTCTGCATTGCACTTCCCTCCTCTGCTGCCTGTCCCAGCACCAAAGCTTTGCTCACAATCAGGACCAACTAAAATATTATGCTAAAAGGTTTTCCTTTCTTTTTATTCCCTGCCCCAACCAGTGCACAAGCCTGAGCATAATCCCAGCACAAAGCATTTGGAGCAGCATGCTTAATAAATTGCCAGCATGAAAGAGGCTGGAGGTGGAGGGATGGGATCTCTGCTTTATCAGTGCCCCAGCCCTCTGCTCAAACACACTCATTCTACAGATCCCAGCATTAAACATTTTCAATCAGGAACTCTGAAAGATGTATTCTTGTTTTTAAAAAGACTATTTAATGCAAGTGAGGCTGGGCTGAGGTGTAGGAAGAAAGGAAGGAGGATGGAAGAGAAAGAGGGAAGAAGTAGAGGAAGACAGAGCTGTGAAAAAACACTGTCCCTTATGGAGAAATTCTGATTTTGAAGTTTACTCTTCTATTAACATTTAAATTGAAAGGCGTTTCTTCTGAGCTCCACATATGAAACCAGAAAATCTGCATTTAAATAGATACCATTTAAATGTGGAGAAAAATATACATCAGCATTGAATGCTTTCCCATTTGTCTGAAAAGAACTTCTCTTATAGATGATTATTAATTTTTTTCTTTTTTCTTTGTGTGTGCTAAAAAGAGAAATTGGAAGTACATTAAAATTCTGCTTTGCACAAGGAAGAGTTGGGGGATGGTTGCTTGATTGACCAAGCCCCTGATTCTGAGCTCAGATTTTCTCCAGGAGAGCTGCTGGGGCCTGCAGGAGGCAGTCCAGCCTGCTGCCAAGGTCAGGGCAAGAGGGGTCTGTCCTGCCTGGTCCTGGAGACATGGCACCCATGACCACAGGGCTCCAGCTCCCACTGCAATGCCCATCCCACTGGGGAGGTCACCAGGTCCCCATTCCCAGCTGCAGAATCAAACTTTCTGCAGGTTTGTTAGACACCTCTCTGGCTTCAGGACACCATGTAGGAAACAGGGACACACACCTCCTCAAAAACCACAGGAAGTCAGGCTTTCTGTGTCTCAGTTCTCAAACYGGAAAAATCTCTCCTCAGCAGGTCATTTTGAAGTTTAATACATTAAAGATTGCCAGCTAGGTTCTCTGCAGTGGTAGCCCCAGAAGCCCTAAAAAGGCCTTGGACAGATAAAAACTGCAGTATGGGAATTTTTTCAATGGTAATTTGGAACTCATTCAGATTAAATCCAAAAAAAGCACAAAGTTGTAAATAAGCAAAACAGTCGCTCTCACCTAACTAAAGGCCTCTATAAACCTGGGGAGAGCAACTGGAAACCATGACTCTTATGGGGCCAAGCTGGTATCATGGAACAAAGAACCCACAATTTCCCACTTTGACACTGGGTTTCCATCAGACCCAATTTTTGCAGTATGATCTCATTTCTAGTCACTGGATTAATGAAAATAAACACCTGTTGACAATCAACACTCAAATGAATTTGTCCAACTTGCTCCCATTGCCTCTCCATCTCCCTCTCCCACCCAACTGGAATCTAACCAGCCTTATTCTTATGGGTCTCCAGATTTTTCTCCTATGCAGATGGCGACCACTTTCTGAAAATATATATGTGACAAGAAGAAATGTTTAGTGGAAAAAGCAGGTGCCTGGAAGATGGGTTCCCATTTGTCTTTCCCTGCCCCTCTCCAAAATCCAATCATTTCTGTGTTAATAAGCTCACTGACTATAATGTGGCACTAACCTTTCACAACTGATGCCAGTGACGTTTTGACAGTTCCACATATGGGCCTGCCAAAAGCAGAAGGAAAATAAATTTGCAATTTGGTAAAAAGCTGGGTAAGCAGCCAAAGCAGCTTGAGGGAAGGAGAAGAAAACCACCAAAGAGCCAAACAAAAGCCCACTGCACAGATGTTACACACAGCAAAAAGGAAAAGCACATCCACAGCTGGAGTACCCCAGCAAATACGTGCTTGGAAAAAAGCCTTAGGCACCTATTAAGCCCAGTCTAGCTTGAGATGCCTCCCAATAAATTCTTCTCACATGGAAAATTTAGAAATCTTTCCTAGCAGAAGGGAAATGGGACATGGCCTTCAATCTGTACAAACTATCTGGTTAACATCAGATATCACAGGACTCAGCAGCTGCTCTAACAAGGAATCTTCAATATTTCTACTGATGGGATCAGTTGTAGGGAAACAACTAATTCCTAACACTGTTTTGTGGGGTGTCTTGGAATTTACTTTTCAAAGTATCACTGCACAAATCACTGACAGTTCACAGATTGAGTCAGATACTTGATGCCTGTACCACAACCCATCTTCTTCAAATGACATATATCAAATCTCATGATGTTTGGCTAAAAAAATAACTTCCAGAAAGAGGTCCAATCATCATGTGAAGGAAAGAAGAATGTTGCACTTAGCAGTTTGTTCAGCTGGTTAATTAACCCCCAGTTAGGAGAGCCAATCTTTCAGCTGAACAGGTCCAGTTCCTGCTGCCAGGCAGTTACTGATAGGAGGTGAGATAAGTGATGCTGCAATCAGTCCACTTCCTTCTGATTCCCATTTCAGCAACACTGAAATAACTTTTCTCCTGAAATTAGAGGACTATGGCTTTTATGATGGTGCACTGATGCCCTTGGTGGAAAATGTGAAGGTGTGTTTGCTGTATTTGTGTTTGCTGTATTTGTGTGTGTCAATAGCCATGTGTTGTAATGGTATAGCTGATGTACATGGCTGATCAGAGATGCAAAATTACCACTAAAAGATAATAGTTTATTGAATTTTCTTTAGGACAATGTGGGTCTTCTTGGAACACCAGTCAGAGAGGCATCACAAGGGTCTAGACAAGCATACTGCAGCTTGCAACTGAGAGGAAATGGAGCATGCTCTTTCCATATTCAGAAACACAGAGCCAAATGTGGAGCCCAAAGGAGCTCTGAAGAACCTTAAAATACTCCTGAAGCAAGAGCAGTAGGATCCACTGGCCAGCTGGTGGAGGTGGGCTGACACTGAAAGCACAGCTTCAGCAAGCTGAGTCTTTGCACAGGCTGAGGACAGTTAGCCTGATGAAAATGTCAGATAGACTCTTTTCAAAACACTTCCCCTAAAGCATTTTTGTGTTGAAGAAATAACTGCAGGGCAGCTGCTGAACCACGGTATTAACCATGCTCATGGGGAATGTGAACTCTAAGACCTTTTCCAAGTAATGTCACTTGATAGGCAGGGGACTGTGGCCAAGGCTGAAGCACACGTGGGAGTTTGATGTGGCTGCAGGACACAGGTGGCTGCTCCCAGCATGACATTTGTGTGGGGTTACACCTCATGGAATTGGGAGGATGATGGAGGTCAGAAGTGCAGAGTGGCCAGCAGTTGTGACAGAGAGCATGCTGGATTTCACTATAGTGAGCTTGATTTGAAGCCATTTACCTGTCAGACTTCAGGAAATAGCATGGATGTGCTTGCAAAGCCAGTATGCATAGCTCTGACTGATTCTGGCAACACATTCCTTCACCTAAAATAGATGGTAGGATCCAACTTGGCACGTGAGACCATCTGGCCTCATCAAATAAAAAAAAAAAAAAAGTGGGAACTTAGTCATTGTTTGGCCACAGCACTGCTAGCAGGTAGGGTTTCTACACATGGCATGGGGCAGAGTGACCCCTTAGCTTGTTCTGGCAATGCCGCTGGCACAGAACAGCCTGTAGGTGCTCAGCCAAAGCTTTCTCCTAAAGTCAGCCAGTTTTCAGTTTTGCAGAGGGCCTCCCTGTCCCAGCACCCAGTTCCCACTCCGCAGAGAGCCCTCTGGGGGCTCATTTCCTTCCCTGACTTCCCGTGTTGCTATTCATGCTTTTTCAGGAAGACCTGTCCTTGCACAAGCTTCCCAGATGGCAGCAGCACTGGAGGCACTGGTTAGCAGCAGATTTTTCTTCAGTCCATATCAGCAGTCCTGCTGCTGATATAATTTCACAAGCCCACACCAAACTTGGGCAACTGTGGGAGATTTTTTGAGAAATGACCTAATGGAAATTGTCCAGTCTAAACAGCCTCCATGCACTGACTGACGGGGTAGGAGACTGAGCAATCTTGGAGCTGTATGTGGTCTCACAGGACCTGTTACCTTTTCGTGGAAAGTACCCTTTGCTAAGGAGAGCAGTGAGTGCTGCTAATGCTGCAGTCCTGCAGGCAGTGCTCTGACTCAGTCTGACAGAGTGGTGTGAGACCATGAGATGTGGCTTGAGGTCTCTGAAGGGACTGATATTTGCATGGCAAACAGAATGGAAGGGCCCAAATTCCTGAGGATACTAGTATATATTCTAGCAAATGATCTAAGATCACCTAAGCCCAACAAACAATTCCCTCACAACACCACCAACAGACCCTGGTGGTGTTCCTTCACACACCATGTATTTTTCAACTATCATCCTGAATGGTGGATTATTGTTGTTGTCATATGCTCAACACTGTCACAGACACACTTTATGAAAAATCCTTTTGTTAGGAGTTTTACTCCTGAGAAACTGAGAGGCCTCAGAAACAAAATGCAAACAATAATTATCTGCTGCTGTGGAATGCAACAGGTGCATCTTTGATTGGTCCATGTTGGTTGTTTCTAATTAATGGCCAATCACAGTCAGCTGGCTCAGACTCTCTGAGAGTCACCAGCTTTTGTTATCATTCCATTCCACTTTCTTTTCCTTTCAAGCCTTCTGATGAAATCCTTTCTTCTATTCTTTTAGTATAGTTTTAATATAATATATCGCATAAAATAATAAATCAGCCTTCTAAAACATGGAGTCAACATTCTCATCTCTTCCCTCATCCTGGGACCCCTGTGAACCTCCACACAACACTCCCAAAACCAAAAGTCCCTGTGTGCCTGTGTCTCTGAAGTCTGCAGAATGCGCAGCAACGTGAGGACAAACGTGACCATCCCCCACGTACCTCATCAATCAGCCAGGAGCAGGCCTGATTATGTGTTTGGAGACAGGCAAGAGGAGAGACAGGGAGAGCAGTGACAGTTATAAATGTTTTGCCACCTGAATGTGACATTAATATATGTATGCAGTGTGCTCACGACATCAGGTATTTGTGCACAACCCTAATAAATACCATGTTTGACAGCAGTTTCACAAAACCACTCAATGAGCTAGAAGAACATGCCATGAGACAGTTTCTAGTTTTACTGTGAAAAAAAGAAATATCCCTGTATTAGTCAGATCTTTGACTTAGTGGAAATCTAGAGCAATTCCAATGAGCTCTACATAAAGTTTAATTACTCAAAACCATGTTGAAATGACCAGATAGATAAGTGATAAAAACCTGCTCCATAAAACACATTTAATTTCTATTCTCCAGAAGAGAGCCTTAGTAAGCTTCTGAGTTAGAAAGACCAATGTAGGATGCATGGCATTGCAAGATCTCCATCTCAGGGACTTTTTTGGCAGGGAAGGCACAGTTGCCCTGCCTCTTTCACTGGATGATAATCTGGTGGCTGCACTCCAAAGTCAGAAATTCATCATACTATATGACTTTCCTCATAAGTTCACCTTAAAGGTCAAGTCTGTGATTCTGATGTAGATCAGAGATGTTTTTAACACATGTTGGAAGCTGACTGGAAAACTACCCTGGCAGCCTTACATCTCCTTGTCATCAGAGCACCTCAAAGCAGTGACACGTGTCTGTGCAGTTACCTGCTTGATTCTGCCTTTCTATTGTTTTTGAGATGTCACAAAAGAGGGAAAGTATCACTTAAAAATGTTGATATACTCCATGTAAAAAATCCAAAATGTCTCATATGGACATTTTCTTATAATAAAGCTTCTGACTTTTCATTTCAAACAGCCTTTTTAAAAATTGCACTTACATTTAAAAGAAAAAAGACTCAAAAGTGTTAACACAATCAAAGCAGCTCAATTCAGCCAAAACTCTATTGGCTGCTCCAAAATAAACTGTTGTTCATTTTGCTGAAAAACTTTTAAAAGCCACCTGCAGCCCTGCCACCATGCTGTTTTATTCACTTTGCCTTTCCAGCCAGAAAGCCTTTTTATTTCAATAGCCCTGTCCATCAGTGCAGCACCTGAGCAGTGGCAGAGGGCTAATAATATCCCTGGCAGGAACGAGAGAGCTAAACTGGGAAGCCAAGCTTTGACAGCAATGCTAAAACCAGTATTGATTCTCAAATATTTTGTTTGTGAGATGGCATATGATTCCATTTTTGTGCCTCCACATGAGTGACTCAACTGATTTGGGATCTGAAATCCTTGTAGCACATTTTCTCACTCTGAAGTGTCTTGGTTCATCTGTGTTGGCTGATTTGCTCACTTCCTAATGGGTCTCCCTAGATCTGATACAGCATTTGAAGTTTTGGTGGGTACATATGTGAAGGAGGGGGAACAAATGGAGGGAAGGGCCCACTGTGCATTGCTAGCAGTCACATATTTCCAAAAAGCTGTGGTTGGGAGATCCCTAATTCACTTAACCTCTTTGATCTCATAATGCAGTATGAGATGCTGAAAGGGAAAGAAAAGATTGCAGGCAGCTCTGCTATGTTTGCACATCAAAACACACACCTCAACCTGGTACAGAGCAGCAGACAGATATAGTAAACGCACTTGTGAGAGGTGGAAAAAACAGCTTTTGACGGGGAAAGAAGAGATTTCTTCCTGGTTGTATAGTGCTCATGTCTGTGCAATAAAAAAAACCCCAGAAAACTCAGTTTCAGGAAGCTGTGCACACTGGGGCCAGGATTCACTTCTACTGCACTCCACTGGGCTGCAGGCAGGATTTATCTCCCTTTTTCCCTTGGCAAGTAGCAGTACAGCACAAGGCAGACAGTTGTGCCTCAGACAACAATGACATGCACCTTAAAATAACCTATTCTGCCAAATGCTCAGGTGCCAAAAGATGAGATGTATTTTATCAGGGTCCAAAACCCCATTCCCTTTTCCTTTAACCGAGACCTGTCTGTCTAGAAAGCCAAGACACAAGTCCAATGCATGTAAAAATCGGTGTTTTAAGAAAATGTAACACCATTCCCTCTACAGCTGCCAACCTGCCCCTCCAGCCATCTCCCCACCTTCCCTTCTATCTGTCCCTTATCCCCATCTCTGGTGCAAATCCCTCCTTTTCCCAACCTGCCCTTCTCTGCTTGTCTTCATTTTGCATTGTCTTTCGCTTCTCCTTCCTTAACACATACACACACACACACCTCCCTTTCCTTCCTAACATTCCCATATAATTTCCTCCCATCTCCTTTCTCTCTCTCACAAGGCTGACACATATTAACACCCTCCCTGTGACTTTCAAGACATGTGAAAAGCTGTAGTCAGGTATTAGATTCCTTATCAGGTCAAAAGAAAATATTAGGGAAGTCAGTGGACAGATGCAATGATTATGGTTCAGYGTGGACAAGAATGACATCAGTCTCTATAGTCCCAGATGGGATTAAAATTGTTGGTAAAATGCATTATCATTGATTTTGCACTTCCTCCCTTTGTGGTATCTCTCCAGGGCTAAGGTAAGACAGTTTGGGTACCTTATCTCTGCATTTCTTATCTCAATGCAGTTGCTTTCTCTTATATATGAAGTCAGCTATGAATATCCGGAATTTGTGCAGTTAGATATTGTCCTCTGCTATTTTTTATTGCTAGGTTACTGATGCTCTTAACTGTAACAACACTTGATGCTTTGCTTAGCAATTTTTTTACTGGGCTTTCTTTTATTATTTTTTTTAAATCACACCTAGTGAGGCATAAGAAAGCCCAAGAGAATCCTACCTTATGATATTTCTAAAGGCTTGATGTCCTGAAGTACTAACTTTATATTGCTCCTCCTAATTTAACTTTTTTGGGACATGTTCACTGTGTTCCTGTAGCATCACACATCCAAACCACTCTTGTGACTTTGGCTTTTCACCTGTGAGCAGTGTTTTTATCTGGGGCCCTACACATGAGCCTCTCACTCAACAAAGAGTGCAGAGGATGCTCAGATGAGTCTCAGTGCAGGCTCCATTCTCCTACAGGCAGTGCTCCAGCCACAGGGAGCCATCCTCAAGGCATGCTGGTTTCCTGGGTCCTGGCATATCCTTGCCAATGGGATCTCCTCCTTCAGGGAAGGGACATCCCCAGTGCCACAAGTGCCTGCAGACCAGTGTCCTGCTGTGTTCAATGAGCCACAAAGGAAACACAGCAACAGCTGGGGCTCCTTTGTCTGCAAATCCAAGTGACCCAAGTCTGGCACAGACCCTGATCACCACAGTATCTAGACATCATTAACAACTTAGCTTAATTACATCCTAATTTCTTTACAAGGAGCCTATGAGCAAGATTTCAATTAATTTTAACTATATATAAACTATAAGTTTAATGTGTCTCTATCGTTCCATTAAGATGATCTGGGACAAGACAAAGATAAACATAGATATTAACATTCTATAAACTATGAGATTTTTAATTAATTTTAACAAAAAATTAATTATCAAGTTATTTATAAAGCTCATAAGATTCATTTTCTACTCACAGAATGTACTATCTGTACATTTGGGATAGGTTTGTTCTGTCTCTCAAACAAAACAGAGATTCTCAACCCCTTTTGATCTAATCTGGTTTTACCATGGAGCATAATCAGCAATTCTTATTAAAAAGAGCTTTGGAACCCTCAAATAAAAAAACCCATCTAAGTGCAAAGTCCTATTAATGTTTTCAGTGAACGTTTTTATTATCATGTGAAGAGCAAAATAAGGTTTAGCTCAGGCAGGAGCCTTTTTGACTGAACCAGAAACTCGTCTTGCTGGGAGTAACAGCGGGAAATGCGCCATGCCCTTAAAATGAAGCTCCTTTAAAGTCAAGCTCTGCTCTGGCCCAAACAAAGTCACTCCATTCCCAGGACAGGGTTTGAAGCTCTGCAGGCACATCATTAAGTAGGCATTTTCAAGCAAAGAATTCCACATGATAAATTAGAAGATGCATCAGTCTGTGGAAGAGGATGTGCCCTGAGTCTAGACTCTGGATTCATTTATTAAGAGGGCGGCTCAGATTCAGAATTGCCAGGTCAGGGTTTGCTGGCCATTAAAGGTGCCCTGCTTGCTGGCTGTTAATTTTAAACATGACTGCATAAGCAGCCAGCAGCCTCCCATGTGCCCCTGTTGAGCCAGCAGCCAGGTTTCCTGGCCACAGAGCTGTCACTTGTAGAGATGCTCAGAGCCTGGGGGTGGCATCTCGAGGTCCCCACCCAGGGACAGCCATTCCCCACATTTAGGGCAGAGTCTGACTCCACCCACCTGCAAATACATTTATGGGGATATTTCTCAAGCTGCGAGCATGTTTTTTAGTCCATCTCCTGCCCCCACAGATGATTTTGAAAAAGTCTAAGGGATTTGCTCCAGAGAAGCCAGACTTCTTTCTCTGGCACATGGCAATCACAGTTGTACCACTGGGCTTGGTGCAGTGAGAAGCCCCAACCCTGAATCTCCTTCAATCCTCCCCAGACAGGCTCTGGGTCAGAGGCTGGGTGCAGCCATGCCAGCTGCCATCCCTATCATCAGGGCCATTGGCAGGTTGCTATGGAAGTTTCTTCTCCCTGGAGAAAGTGTCAGGGCACCGATCAGGGGAGACAGGAAATTAAAAGAGGAGGAAGGGAAAATGCAGATGACTGGTGGAAAAACACTGTCTGTTGAAGCTCCCCCCAGAGCATTATTTCCTTGGCCAGAGCAGAGCACACACCTTGTAGGCAGGACTGTCTATTTTGCCTCCAGAGAAATGCTCRCCTTAGCATGACTAATACAACAAGCAAACCCAGCACAGCAGAAATGTCACCAAAGTCTCTCCCACACAGGACCTGTGATTACCATAAGTGAGTATTCTTAACCTGCTGCACCTTTAATGGATAGCTAAGGAAAGATGGGAAGGAGGAGAAAATTGTGCTGAATTTTAGCATCTTCCTGACTCTCAGTAAAATCATGGCTTCTGGAAAAAAAAAAAAGAATTAGCAGCATCAGGCAAGTTCAAATTTTTTTTCCAGTGCTTGGAAACTGCTGATCCCCAGTTTCCAAGCACTGGAAAGAAACAGAGCAAATCCCTCACAAAACCATATTTCCTGATTGGGAAGAGAGTGCAAACAGGACTGAGAGAGAGGTTTAGTTCCCACCCACACCGACTGCTGTACCAGTGGGGAGAAGCAGCTGGGGAAAAAGACTGGTAACGAAAAGTCTTTAAATGGGTTTTGTTCCTCCAGAGTCACAGGGGGTGAGAATCCACAGTCTAGGTAAATCTGGATGTAAAACGAGCAGGGACCCAGCTGGAATCAGTTTAGTGATATAAAGACACATAGTCTTAATTAAGGGAATTGTGATTTGCCAATGAAATCCCAGCAGGGCGTCTGTCTGCCTGATCAAAGACTCGACTTTCTGATGGAATCTTAAGCGCATGAGCCATGAAATTACTTTTTGAAAAGGGAACATGCAGCACAAAAAGGCAGAGCTAGAGGGGAGGAGGTAGAGGGGAGAAGGGAGGGAGTTGGGGAGCAGACTGGAACTGCAAGGGATGCTACTGGGAGCCTCCATTCCCTCTCTACAAACAAAGCTAGAGAGGGGCAGGCTGAGGAAAAAAAGGCATCAAACTGCCAGCAGAGTCAGCGCCTAAAATCATCACTGAGCCCACTGAATAAAGACACATTCGTAACTTGCTTTTCTTTCTTTTATGTTTTGGGGGTTTATATGTTGAGTTTTTGTTGTAGTTTTTTTTTTTTTTTCCAGCAACACAACACATTTCCCTCCATTTTCTTGAAGAACAATGAAAAAATAAGAATATCTGCTTCAAAAGGAATCAAGCTTTTCAGTATACATAGGAAGAGTTTAGGATCAAGTCCTAAAGTAGGCAAATCCTTTGTGATCTGGAATTACAGTGCTGTGGCGCCCTAAAACACTGAAAGCAGCATAAATCAAGACACAAAGTTGACAGAAGAGACACAATCTACCAGCTTCATTTATCATGCCTGTACCACATGAGCATTCCCACAGCACTCAATAAACTTTCCAAATCCCATTTCCTCACACAGCAGACTCAGTAAAAAGCTACGTGGAATTAACCCAGAAAAGCCTCACCTTTGTTTATGAAAGTCTACCAAGGCATCCAGGGGACATGACATTTCCAAACATCTCACACAGCTCTTCTCCAACATTTAAATACATATTTTTTTAAAAAAGCTCTCATCACCAGACTAAAACCCAGTGTAGTGACTACAGAAACTATTATATCAGAAAAAGCTAACTGTCACCTTGTCATGCCATCTTCTTCAAAAATGACTGAAGCAAGGGATTCAAAGGAAGAATAAAGCACCCATATGCACCTGCTGTGAAGGGCAGGGCTCCATTTAATGCAAGAATAGTCTCAAGCAAACACACTGGGCTGTATTACTGGTCAGGCAAYAGCATGACCTAATAAATCTCAGTTGGTATAGTGATGCCATGCCAGGATCTAAAGTAAAAGAGAAAATAAGCAATCAAACCCTATGAATTTCTAGCTGCGTTCAAAATACCTAGAAGAAAGCATTAGACCYGGTAGAATAAAAATAATGAAATAAAGATTAAAGCAGTGAGAGAAAACACTCCATTTTCAAGCACCTCCAACCATTTGTGAAGCAAAGAGCCTGCAGGTTTCTGACAAGTGGCTGCACCGCCCAGAGAGCAGCTCTGATCCTGGCCCGGTGGAAGGAACAGGGTACCTCCACTGCTCCCCACTGTTCCCTTGGTCCTTAGTGATGCTGTCACATCTACAAGGAAAACAAATCTCAGCATCATTCCCTGAGTCAGCTCTAAAGCTCTGCTTCAGGACTGTGAGCCCTTAAGAAAAACTGCAGGTTGAACAAATAAATTAGTGGATCAGAGAACTCAAACATTCACCTTAATTACTGCTTCTTGAGCCAAATGGGAGCTGCCACAAACCAGAAGTAGACCTTCTGGTAGTGGGTGCTTTCCTTCCACTGGTGGAAGAACTTTTGAAATTTGTTTTGGTGAAAAAAGTATTTTCCTTGTTGCTTTTTGGCCCAGAACATCTGCTCTCACGAGGCCCTTCTCTGCACAGCTTCACCACTGTGGGATGAAGGAGCCTCCTTCACCACAGCTGTGGCAACCAGCTCTCTCTCAACCAGATTTTCTCACTTCTCAATCTTTTCAAGGTCCAGGGAAATGGATTTTCTCTCTTGCTTCTTTTCCCTTTCCCCTACCACTTTAACTGTGTGCCAGCTGTTCCTGTACTTGAAATTTTTGAAGAGCAAGTTTATGGAAGAAATACAGCTCAAAGTATAATGGAAGATGTTTTCCAGGAGCATATAACAAAACAAAAAAAATGTTTTAAGGAGGATTAACAGCTATTTCACATATGTGATTCTTCAAAACACTTTCTTCTCACTATTAGACCAGGCTTCACAGCAAAGCAGCAATTTACAAGCTTGGGTTTTCCAAGCAGGTTCTGTGCTATGCTTGAGGGGCTAATTAGAAGCACCAAAATACACTATTAATTTGTGCATCCTTAGTAATAAACTGCTGGCTCTGCTGTTCATCCCCAAGCATGCTTAAGATTAGAGGAAAATATCCCAACATAACTCCACCAAGTTCTCAGTTACTCATGCTTCATTTTCTGACCAAAGAGCAGCGAGCAGCCACTCAGGATCAGGAGAAAATCTACACTTCTAGTTGTCTTGACAAACAGAATTTCTYGTGCCTGTGACTTCACATTTTCTCAAGGTTTCTGACTCAGGAGTGCCCAGCACCAGCTATTGAGCCACAACCTACCTCAGTGTGTGTGTATGGCGACTGCACAGATATGGCTGGTAATGCTAAAATACGCACACTACATAGTCTTTGAAAGGCTTCCTTTAGGATACTCTTCGGTATTTGAAAAACCTAAGAGGCCAGAGTCTTGTAATGCCACACCAAATGCCTTTTATCACTACAGGATCCAATCAGAAGGATGGTTTTCTAGTCATGGCAAAATATGAATACCGAGGAGAGGTCAGTCCTACTTGTGGATTTCAGCCCTCCACCCAGGAAAGTGCACACCCCTCCTTTTTTCCTTCCCTCTATCCCATAGTATGAGTCTTGCTACCTTTTCAGTTGCTACAGCTACATCAGACCAAATGAGAACAACAGGAGTGAGGTGCTCCTGCCCTTCACAGACCATGTTTTTTTCTGCTATCCTTATGACGGATTTCTGAGCATTCTGCTTTCTCAGAACTCAATGAGTTCAGATAGCAGTTTCTCCTTTGAAGAATAAGGGTTGCTTRTAGAGAAGATGTGATCAACAGTCACTTCCTGAGTGTAGGTTCTAGCTCTCTTGCTCTTCATACTTGTTTTGCTCATTAAGAGATTCTCCCTCCCCCCATTTCTTATATAATGAAAAAGTCTTAATCCCTCCCTCCCCACAAACACTCTGCTTAAAATCAGTGCTCATTGTAGTTGGTCCTGAGATCTCAAAGGGCATTAATTGCTTTGGGCTTCACCTCAGAGCTGCTGAATACTGATAATAACTGGTTTGCCTGGGCTTAGTGCCTAAATAGCTGATAATTACAGCCCAAGAACAGCAAGGAGCATGCTGTCTTTCTGCCACAGCCGTCTGTCTATCTGGTTTGCTAGGCATCTGTCCACCTGTCTCCAGGCCATCGTTCCTATTTCTACTTGACTTTCTTCTCTATTTCTGTCATTTATTTTTTGCTTTTCAGTCTCTCTTTTTTGTGKTTTTTTTTTTCCAAAGTTCTGACATCTTTGATCTCTTGTCGACAAAGAACACAGCTACATGTTCAGAGATCCAAACATTTTATCATCCCCCAGAAGCAGGGGTGATGTGCTCACTCAGGATGTGTCAGGTGAAAYGTCAGAAATAATTAGAGAAGGAGAGAGACTTTCCAGCCCCCAGGGGAGCCATCCTGTCTGCATTCTGCACTTCCCCTCCTGACTCTGCGGGAATCAGAGCACTGCCACAGCACCCATCCAGAGAGACAAGTGGGAAGAGATACAAACACACAGGGAGGATGTTAAAGGTTTGGGAGGATAAAGGGGTGTGTGTCCTGCAAGGGAAGCCAGTTGGATCCTCATCTACCTTCTCCTTCAGCTGTGACAAGATGCAGTCATCCCTGTGCATCTGAGAAAAATGTGCCCCCAGCAGAGACAGTTTTCCTATAACCTCACTGTGTTATTGTGACCATCTGCTCCCCCATCCTTGCCAGACTCCCATGGACCAAGAGGATCACCGTACTGACCAGGGAGTCAGGCACTGAAATAGAAGCAGAGTGTTACAAGYCAGAAGGGTGATGCAGAAATTTGGGTCGTGCTGTAGCTCAGTGCACTGGAAACACAGAAGGATAAAAAGAGCACAGAAGCCCACTGGCAATGTGGGCCAAAACCCAGGGTTGGCATATTGGTTTGCAGACCATGGTGAAAATCTGTGGAGCCTCTGATGTCTCCAGAGCCTGCTGGGTGCAGCAGAGAGAAGAGAGGGTTGCCATGCCTGCCACTCTGTCACACCATCTGAAGAGACACAGGCCACCTGGGGCTGCTGGAATGTGTTGTTTATACAAGTCAGACCTCCCAGTCCTACTAGGACTGCCACATACTGAGGGCTTTTCTAGTTAAGGAGCTAACAGAACTTTTCCTCCCCTCCTGGTTGCCGGAACAGCATCGATGGACAGCAGAAGGAGCCCTGGATACTGCTGTACACATCTTCCCACAACTTAAAAAAAGTTGTCATTTGAATCTTCTGTGAAATTATAGGTCCAAACTCCCCTTCTGCCTTTGCCTCCCTCTCTCATGCACAGATTCTAAGCAGGCAGCTGTTGGGTCCTGGAAGGAGCAGCCTATCTCTGCCCTGAGAAATGATCTCACTCAGCTCCTCTCTTTCTCCTGTCAATTGTACAAAATGGTTTTCCTGCACTCCCTTCTTCCCTCTCTTTTCCTCCATAAAACTGATCCAGCAAATAGTCCTTTTCTTTCCTGACAAATAGCTCCATTGCCTCTTGTGTTGTGCACCCTGCCAGATGGCAGGGGGAAACAGCTATCTGCACAAGGAAGCTTTCTGGCTCTCTGTGCACAGGAAACAGCCAAAAGGAAAAGGAAAAACACTTGCAGATGATGTGCCTCCTGACACAGACTGATGGTTAAGCCTCTTGCACTTGTCCTTCACTTCATTTTTTCCTGTGCTTTGATCTGTGGGAATAGATGACTGCCAACCAAAGGAGGCTGGAGGGAAGTAAAGATCCAAGCTCTTACTGATACTGACCAAGTGTTAGAATTCAATGTCTTGGTTGCTGTTTTCCAGCCCATGGCTATTTAAAAAAAAAAAAAAAAAAGGATGGGGAAAGAGAAAGCCCCTCTCAGTCCAGCTTGATAGGCTTTCTCTAAAAGTCATGCACCCGTGTCCAGAGGTGAGATGGAGGTTTCGTTTGCCTGGATATTGTTGCAGTGTCATGGATAGTAATTCCTTGTTTGCTAATTTCATTCAGGATATCTGGGACATGAAAGATGTTTAATCGTGTTCTTGTCACAATACTGTGGTTCTTTACTGAGGCTGTGAGGACATGGATCATGTCTTCTAAGTCTTCCAGGGAAAACAGCCCCAGAGCCACCTGTATCTTCATCCAACCTCACCTTAAAGACTTCACCTCAGATTCAGACCTGAATATGCACCTTGAGGGAACATGGATTTGACCTGATGCTGACGAATGCATACACAGCAATATTACTGCTGTGGCCTAAGGCACCTCAATTATATCCTCCACTATTGTGGTTTAACCAGCTCTCAGTCAGCCTATGGAAAATATTCCATATTTAAAAACTGCCTTTAAAAATGTGTGTGGTGTGTGTGTTCAGATATGACTTTCCCCTGTTGTTACTGAAAGAAATTCAGTTTGAAAGTCTCCTTCAATTGACACGGTACCTAGGAGGACAAGAACAGGTTGCTTGGGAAGTACAGATCTCTGTATTCCTAGGCTGTCTGGAGAAGAAAACTGCCTGGCGTCTTAAAATTTTGAATGATTCAACCTTTAATAGCAGTGAACGCAAAACAAAAYGAGCCTGACGCCATTTTCTCCAGTGATGTGCCATGGCTTATTAGGAAGGGGTTATAAGCTGCTTTCCAGTGAACTTGTTCTCAGACAGATAAGCTGACTAGTGGGAAATCAATCACTATGAATTTTGATAGCAGTGCCTGCTGAAGTAATTACTTCAAACATCAATAATGCTGCTCACCTGCCTGTGCAGTTTTCAGTCATGCTGAAGGTTAGATTAACGCCACAGAGCTCCTGGGGACTTTTGTTTGTTTTGTTTATGTTTTCCCTATATTTTTCCATCTACTTCCCTAAATATTTTTCTTAAACACTGATTTAATTGAAATGTCACTTTGTCCTTTTCTCTTTTTCTCTGTCTTCTCACCCAAGTAATCAAAAGGAGTTTGCTCGTATCAGTGAAATTGTCTCTGCAGTTGTGTGCATAYGGGAGCTGCTGCTGATCCCTCCTTGGCAGACTTACTGAGCATTGAAAGCTCACATCACATCTCTCCTCAGCTGTTTGTGCCTACGTTAATATGTATTTAGAGAGAAGGTCAAAAACACTTTGGAGCCAAATGCTCTTAGAATCATGGAATAGCTTAGGTTGAAAAAGGCCTCTAAGATCCTAAGCCCAACTCTTAGGATAGCCCCATCAAGGCCACCATTGAACTGTGTCCTTAAGTGCCACCTTTACATAGCTCCAGGAATGGTGACTCCACCACTTCCCTAGGCAGCCCATTCCAATGTTTGACAACTATTTTGGTAAAGACATATTTCTTATATCCAATCTAAAACCTCCCCTGGAACAACCTGAGGTCATTTCCTCTTGTTCCTTGGGAGAAGAGCCCGGTCTCTCTGTACCTTTCAGGCAGTGGCAGAGAGCAATAAGGTCCCCCATGACCCTTCCTTACATTTGGCCTCAGCCCATTGATTCAGCCTGTCCACATCTTCCTGCAAAGCCTTCCTACCCTGCAGCAGGTCACACACCCATCCATCTCGCTGTCACCTGGCTGAGAGAGCACTCATCCAGATAACTGATCATGGATTACATGGGGCTGGCCCCAGCTGAGCCCTGGGGAACACCACTACTCACTGGCCACCAGGGGGGTGTAGCACCATTCACCACAACTCTCCAGGCCTGATCATCCAGACAGTTTTTACCCCCCAAAAAGTGCACCTAACCAAGCCCCAAGCAGCCAATTTCTCCAGGAGCATGTTGTGGGAAGTGGTATCAAAGGCTTCACCTAAAGTCAACTTCAATAGGCTTTTCCTCATCCACAAACTGAAGATCCTCACCCTGGCCTGTGTACAATGTGATTTTGGTTCCCACACACATAAGCTTGTCAGTTCAGGTTTTGCCACATACACTGGGTGCACTGATAATTCATAACTTAAAGCATATCTTACCAAAATTTTAAGGTGATACAATATCACCTAAAATGCCCCATCTCAAAATGAATTCCCTTTGGAAGCAACAAGAGAATGGTTGGAAAAATGTGTGTGTATGCTTGTATGTTCATCATATAGTAAATTAAAGAGCATATTAGTGCATAGAGAAACTAATTATTTCATCCAGTTACTAAACACCATGATAAAATTATAACATTATCCAAAATGTTATCATTTTCATTTTAAATACAATGAATGATCTGAGTTTTGGACTACTGTGCTTCACAGACTGCAACCTCCTCCATTTGCCACATCTCCTAAGCCCCTGGATATCTGCTGCTGCCTCATGCTAAATATCCTCCAGGTCTCCCACTGTTGCCACTTTTATATCCAAATTTCATGCAGCCCCAGAAGTTCTGCTCTCTCTGCTGGAGCAGCAATATATTTATTACTATATTATTATTGTATTTCAGCTCGTAGCTATAGTAAATTCCATCCTGCTGTAACCCCTACCTCCATCTACCATTAGACAGCCTGGGATTCCCACAGACTTGGCAAATTTGATAGATTTGTTTATCATCTCATCAGAACTGATGCGTGCATGGACTTACTGCCTGACTGAAACTGAAAGCTGGCAGAGATGTGCCAGGGGGTATTTTTCTCACTTTCCTCTCCTTATCTTTCTCCATCCAGTGTGGAGAGCGAACAATAGTGATACTCCAGGAAGCATTAATTTGCATTTGGCTTTCATTCCAATAAACAGCCCACTCCTCTCCAATTAAACATTCTGGAAGCTCCTTTTATTGTCCATTATACCGAGCTAATATAGCTAATATCGAGCTTATATAGATGTCCTTTGTTTATAGCAGTGATTGAATACATCACACATTTCAGCAGAGAAAGTCCTCTGCAGACCCAATTTCAGATCCAAAAAGTGTCCTGCTGATGATTGCCCACATAAATCCAAGCAAGGAAAGAATGAAAACCAAGCACTTTCCTGTCTGAATGCCAATTTCCACTCCCAGCAGAAGATGACATCCGTCACTTTARCACCACTTAGCCAATCATCACAGACACAGTAAGAAGGGAAGAGCAGGGCAGGGAAGAGTACTCTAACCCATGAATAATCAGGATATTTTCATGTAGGCTTCTTACTTATCACTTAGCTGAAGATAGCCAAAAGCAAAAATAAAAACTGCACCTTTATCTAAATTCTAGTCCCTTATCTTAATACAGCTTTACTGAAGTCAGGCAACTGAGAACTGAATTTGGTCTGTATTGTCCATTATGACTAATCAATCTTTGCTAACCTCCTGTGAGAATGTCCGTTCAGTTTATTTACAGAAAGGTGTTCTTAGTTGACCTCTAATAATGTTTTATCCCATTGTTATCAAAACTCCTCCAAAATTAATTGTTGGGATGAATGAGGACRTCTCTGAAAAGAGGAACTTAAGTAGAAGAAAGAAGATTTTGGTGGCTGAGAAGGGGATTTCAACACTACCCAGACAGGTAACAGCAGGTCACCAGAATGGTTCTTAACTCTGGATTTTAGAAAAGATTTTACACTACTCCAAAATATATTTGAGATCTTTAAAAAGTTCTCCTCTCTCTTCAAACTAGTTATGAAGATTGCATGGAAAAAGATCTGAAAATTCTGGTATTTGTTTAGTACTTCACATAACATGTTTAGAAGGGATCTATGAAAATGGATGAAGAAGAGGTGATTAAACCTCCAAACAATGCCATTTGTTTATTTTTATCAAGAATGAAGAATTTGATAGAGACTTTCAGCTGAACCTGCTGAACCTGTGAATGAGCACAAAGACAAGAAATGAAGCTCAGTGCTGAAAAATGTAAGGTACCAGAAGAAATGGCTTGAACTCATTGCACACATTACTGATTTCTAAATTATCTATGAACTCCATGGACAGTTCAGTGTGTGACAAAGTCAATCTTCAGGACAAATTAAATATCAAGCTGTATGAAGAAAAGAGGAAAGAAGAATATTGAAATATGATAGTTTCTTTATAGTAATCCATGATATCCATGTAGGGAAAGAATTTAGTTAAAAAGTTGGAAGGGTATGACTGGAAGGAAAAAAATCAGGGGAGTCAGTTACAGAAAGAGCAACTGTTACAAGTCTGGAAACACTGAGGGGAAAAAAGGCTATAATGACTGTTCAGAAGAGCAAACCCCATTCTGTAGGGAAGAATTGCATGAAAACAAGAAATGCTGAAGAAAAGTTAAATTAAGACATTCTATTTCTCTCTTCTTCCTATGAGAAGATAAATTAATCATTGGATTGAAAAACGACAGTTGCCTAGAAACCAAATATCATGACCGGATTACAATCAATAAGGGCAACAAAAGTTCAGCATCCACAAGCAATACCTACGTATCCATACCCACATGCAAAAAAGTACACAGGTACCAACAAAAGGTCTTAAAGCTTCAAGAGAAGGTATTTGAAGAAAATCTGAGTGAAACTGAGAAGGGACTAAAGATTAGAGAGGTAACTTGACTGAAAAGTGGAAGTACTTTATGTAAGAAGAGTTAACTGACTAGTCAAAATGCTGGTATCACAGTGAAAAGCTTACAACATTGGATAAGAAAACAATGCTTGGTTTGATGGCAAATAAAGCAGTAATTAGAAATTAAAGCAACATATGGTAAAATGTAAGGCAGCAGTTACAGGTGGCAGTCAATACAAATGAAAATTGCATGGGGTGTAAGTAACCGATGAGGGAAGCTGAAGAACTTAGGGAAAAATGCCTGGCTGACAGAGTTAAGAATAACAAAATCATAGAGTCATTAAGGYTGGAAAAGGTCAAGGTCCAAGGTCATTGACTGCAGCCCTTGACTGAGCCCCACCATACCAACTTCACCACAGCACTAAGTCCAGTTGTTTCTTGAACACTCTCACAGAGTTGGTGACTCCACCACCTCCSTGGGCAGCCTGTTCCAATGCCTAACCACCCTACCAGTGAAAGCTTTTTCCTGATGTCCAATGTAAACATTCCCTGGTGTAATTTGGAGCTATGTCCTCTTGTTCTGTCACTAATTGTAAGGGAGAAGAGGCTGGCCCCAGTATTCTTTGATCCTGCTGGCCATACAGGCCAGGATGTCACAGGTCTTCTTGGCCACCTGGGTACAAACTAGCTCTTGTACAGCCACTGTCACCAGCAGTCCCATATCCTTCTCCTTTGGGCAGACTTCCAGCCACTTTTCCCCCAGCCTGTAGCACTGCAGGGTGTTTTTGTAACCCAAGGGCAGGACCTGGCCCTTGGCCTTGTTGAATCTCACATGGTTGGCCTTGGCCCATCGATCCAGGCTGTCCTGATCCCTCTGCAGAGCCTTCCTACCCTCCAGGAGATCAACACTCCCACCCAGCTGGATGTCATCTGCCAAGTCACTGAGGGAGCACTGAATCCCCTCATCGAGGTCATCGATAAAGATATTAAACAGGACTGGCCCCAGCACTGAGCCCAGTGACCAGCCACCAACAGGATGTCACTCTGTTCTCCAGCATCTCATTCTCTGGGCCCAGTCATCCTGACAGTTTTTCACCCCCACAGGGTACACCTGACCAAGCCTGTTTCTCCAGGAGAGTGCTGAGGGTATCTGGAAACACTCTGAGAACAAAAGAAATCTGCAGGTAAGTAGAAGTATGATACTAGATGAAAGTGGCAAAACTGTTAACGATGAGATAGCAAAATGTCTCATAACCATTACTATGGCTGTTTAACACACTATGTATATATTTAATACTTACTGAGTTAGCAATAATTAATTCCAAATCTATTAGGAGCCAGGGACAAGTTCTGTAGGCCAACCAGCCAGTACCCACAATTCTTAAAAAACTGGCTTACAAACGTCCCTCAGCACCATGATGTTAATTTTTAATACACTATAGAACATTGAGGAATTTGATAGGACTGGGGGAATCTTAATGTTGAGTCAACAGACAAAAAGGGCAAGGGAAGAAGGGAGGGTTCTCAGCCTGACAATACTCCCAGGAAAGATCACAGAAATGCTGAGTCAGTGTTAAATACATAAAACAGTATCAATAAAATTCATGCCAAGAAACACAGGATTATGGGGACAAAGTATTTTTAAAGCAATAGTTTCATAGTCTAATTAAATTACAAACTCCGTGGACAAAGGTAAGCGAATACCCTACAGAAATTCTGGCTTTTGTAGAGTTTGTGACTTATTATCTCATAGCACTGTGATTTAAATTGCATTATACCTTGACAATAAAGTACCTATTCAACGAATTGAGGACTGTCTGAGGAATCTCAAAAAGGAACAAAGAACAGAATCATCATTCAGTAGGAGGGTTTGGTGTGAGGTTCTGCATATATCATGAGTAAACAGAACGTGATTTTACATCTCATCACCAATGTAGAAATAAATGCAAAATACTTGAGGTGAACTTTGCAAAGACTGGTAGAAAAGCAGAAATATTAAATAAAGTAGATCCCTTCTAAATTATACCTATTCAAACTGAATACATTTTAATTCGGCCAAATAGAGAATAATATATTAAGGACTAAGAAATGCAGACAATATCTACAAAGCAAGACACTGAAACTGGGAAAGCAGGGACCTTGAGGAAGATTAAGGTTCACTGTGGATAAGCAGAACTATAGAAAAATGGGTGAATGCAAGCCAGTGAAACACCTTCAAATGAGAAATGAGGCACAACTTACACTGCAAGTGTTTAACTACTGGAACAAACTACCAGGAGAAGCAGTAACTTCTCCATCTCTCAGATTTCTCACATGAAGAGTTGATGCCTTTTTGGAAAATGTGCTTTCACCAAATACAAATGATCAGCCTTCATACAAATGGAAGTCAATGAAATTAAATAGCCTGTGTTCTATAAAAAGGTCCCACCATTACAATGTCTTGTATCTTCTGGCCTTAAGGTCTCTGGCTTTGCAAAAGGAGGCTTTTCAATGAACCAAAAAGATAGCAACATAAAAAATGCAAATAGCAGATATTTTCAAACCCAGAACATGGAAACTTTTTTCCCCACACTTTGTGAACTGACTATGCTATAAGCTGCTGCATTCTTTGTGTCAGCAAGAATGCTACCTGCAAATCACTGCTGGTCTCTTTCTGGGCTTCCAAAAAATCTGCTGGTTCTGTGCAAATCCTGACCCTCTGTAACCGATCGTGACACAGAGCTGAGGTAAACTGAGCTTCCTTGCCATATCATAACAGAACTTGGGTTTGGTTGTTTTGTTTTGGGCAAGAAAGAAGCACAGTGGGAAGGCACAGGAGGAGGACTGCTACTCCCRTGACTGAGCCTGTACTCTCACAGCTCTCTGGCCTTTGGAAAGGTGCTGAGACTATGGGTAGTCGCACATCATGCAGTTAACTGGGAAACAGGAACCATGGRGCTACTGGGAGAGCACATCTGTCCCACAGAAAAGAGCTCAGGAGGATGCCAGGCATATCTAGAGGAACTAATGGACCCTGGCCAGCTGTGGATGTACACCTCAGAGAAACTTTCCCAAACAGATCTGCTGATGTTCAAGGAGTGATTCCTGCAGGGGGTCCTCTAATCAATTTGGCCAAAGAGATTCAGCCTGAATTAAGAGGAAGAAGTAACTCTAACTCTTGTTTTCTCTCAGTTTTAGTATGTAAACAGTTTCCTTAGAAAACTGGAGTAGAAAAAATTTAATATTTATAGTCTCACTTCATACCTGTACTAAGCCTCCCAAAAATATAGTGGCCCAAGAGGGAGCAGAGAACTGTAAATGCCTAGAAACAAGCTCTGTCAACATACAGTAAATACAATCACTCAAAACCAAATGAAGCTATTTATATGCAGTTTTGACATATAGAATTCAAGGTATAAGACACTGAGACATGCAGACCTTTGGCACACATGCTAAAAGAATGTCTTGTTTGCCCTCACACCTGACAACAGAGATAACAGTTATCTGTTGTCAGCGGTGAGGGCAAAGAGGGGGCAGTATGAAGAGGAGTGGGCAAGAGAGAGGGTAGGGCTGCAGTGAGGGTCTGAGGCCAGTATGGTTTTTCATGACAACTTGCACTGCCATGTCCTGTTGCACTAGATCCACTGGAATTGCACTCATCAGCACGAGACAGCTGGAATTGAGGAGTCCTATCTCATGGTGTTAGTGGTGAAGCAAAGCAAGCCATTCCCATGACTCCATCCTGCCATGTCATGGGCTGTGTCTGGGTATGRAGAATATTGTGAGAAGAATACTGGAGAAATGTAATAATGTCTTTGAGTCTGAATCCTTGCATCAAAGCAGGCAGTTTGTCAACTGCAGTAAGAATAACACCCAGGCTTTGTCTTATGACCAAATTAACTAGTTCTGGTTCAGAATATTGTGTACACACACATATATACACACACACACATATGTATATATGTATACACACATTTATATCATTGTCAGTGTGTACATATAAATAAATAGACATTTACATATAACAGTAGAACACTGGCAATGAAGAACACCAGAGCAAGAACCTCTAATTTCTGGACAAGGAAGATAAATCCACAAAAACCCCACAAATGGGTAAGAAAGAGAAGTGTGAAAGAAAAAGGGAGACCCTGGTTATGTGTCAGAGAGCCTGGGAAAAGGCAGGAAGGATATGTGAGGAAAAAGGGTTTGGAAAGGGCGTTTGGCTGAAGCAGAACATAGGGAAACAGAGGCAAAAGAAAAGTACAGAAGGAGCTGAACATAATGAAATGCCAGAGAAGTAAAATAAACATCAGAAGGGAATTCACAGATTAAAAGATAGGAAGGGAAGAGGATATGTTTCCCTCCCTGTTCACTGGTTGTACTTCTCCATCTCATGTCTTTTATTCTCTCTCATGCACTTTCTTCTATTCTTCCCGGTCCCTTATAGATGTTTCTCTTAGAAGCATTAATCTGCACATATGCCCTCGCTGCACCTCTGTCCCTACACTTCCCTCCCTCCCCAGCACACAAGAATGATAAGAGAGAAGACCTCTCACCTCTGCTTCTCCCCAGCGTGAGCTTTTGTCAGCTTATGAACCACTGCCAGGTACGTGATGCAAAGACAGGACAATTTACCATCAAACAGAAAGTYTCATTCTGACACACCCAAAGTTTGTTTCCATCAGAGTATGTTCCCCAGGGGATGGAGTTTAACAAATCATATGCAGTGTAATATTAATTTTTGCATGCTACTTCAAGCTGACATGCTGTCTGTTAGATGACTGTTCTTTCCTAACAGAGCTATTCCACTGGGAAGAAAATTAACTCTTAATATGCATTTCTGTTGTACTCTGCCAGGTTCCTGTTCTCACTCTCTTTCAGTCTCCCTCCCATACTCCCTCCATCTGCCATCCTCATCCTGAGGATCCTGATCATTGTATCCCACTTTCAACTTTCTTATTCCTTATTGCTGAACCTTCTTGATTTTTCTTGCCTACTCTTTTTTTCCTTCTTCCATCCTGCCTCTTTCCCCTGGCTTTCCCATTCTATACTTTCCTTCTTTTCCTTTTTTCTTGTTTTTCTATTTTGCCAATTTTGCTTACTCCCTCTCCTGTCCCATTCCCCTGCACCCAGAAAATAATGTTCTAGGTAGCTCTGCAGCCACAGAGCCATAAGAAGAGTCAGCCAACTTTTTTAGAAACCCAGCCAGTCAGCCCCATAGAGCTGTCAGCATCACATGCTGTTCTGTAGGCTGGCAATTTCAGCCCCCACAGAAATAAGGGAACCAGAATAAAAACCAGGGCCCTCTTGGAAGCAGGGGTTCAGCATCTTTGGAAACCTAATTCACGAGTCTGATTGGTCCTATACAGTGCTACGGGCTTTGAGATGGATGTGCAGAGACTCCCCTTAAACTTTATTAGTTGTTTTGTCCAACCCTGCTGAATGATGCTATAATCAGTAGGAAGAGAGTAAGGGGAACAGTTCCAAATAATGAATTATTCCATAATAAATATTTGTCTTGGGGTGGTTGTCAAGAAAGCCTCAAAATTAGCCTAAATTAATCGCCTTATTTTCAGGCAGTAAAAGCTATGTAACATGAAACACCTGAGACAGGGGAGAAAATAGAAAGGSAAGTCTGCATGAGGGAAGAAGAATGGTAGAAAGTAGAGTAAAATCAAGAGAGATGAGGAAGCTACCTTGTTTACTAGTGGACACACTGAAAAAACAAGCCTTTGCTAAATCAGCACTACCTGGAGGGCCAGAGTTCCAGACAAGCTGAAGAGCTCCCATTGATTTTTCCTGCATTTCAACTGCTCAGCATTTCTAGAAGGCAGAACCCTACCACCTCTGCTGAGCTGGGGACTAATCTAAGAGACTTGCCTTTCACAGCTACTGCTCTGGCCATGTCACCCCCAAAATGCTGACTTCATTGCATTTTGCACAGAGCTGCACTGTGGAGAAGAGCGGAGTGAAGGAACAGAGAATGAACGCTAACGCGTCTCACAGAAAAGCGCTCAGCAGCTGAGAAATCTGTCTCAGGCTATTTCCCTCACACCCTTCCCACAGTATAATTTMATCTCCTGACAGCACAGCCTGTCAAGCCCCGGAAGGGAGGGCATGTGGACGCACAGGCTGCTGCGTCTGGCTGCTGAGGCAGCGGCAGCTCAGCTCTGTGGAGGTGTACACAGCAAACTGCCTCTTGCCAAGACTGGCAAGCACATGGGCCTTTTTAGGGGGGGTAAAATCGGTGCTGCCTTCTGCAGCTACTGGGAATTGGCCATGTCATGTGTTTATCCACTCTGTATGAAGACATGGGCTTTAAATCATCAAACATGGAGTGCAGTGCTGCTTAGCCAGTGGTACTGTCTGCTCAGGTTCCTGTTCAAATCTCCTCTACAAGGCAGGGTATACAAGGAGCGTGTAGGAGAAAAGGTGAAGGGTAGGAGATGGAAATTTCAATGAAATTAGGAAAGGAGGAGGCAAACATACACATGCAGCATAGGCTAATAACAATTCTGTGAACAATCAAAGCTTTCTATGTGCAGGACATCCCAAACTGCTACAAAATTGGTGGGGTTTATAGATGGCTTTGTCCCCAAGCAGCACCCAGGATCTTCACTTGCTTTCTGGAATTAAGGGACCCAATACACTACAGAAGTAATGTGGTGTCAAAAATCTTGACTCTAACTTAGAAACAGCATAACTGCATGCTGACTGAACCAAGACTTCCAGATATGCACAAAATGTTTGCAGCCTACCACTTCCAAAACTGCAGATCTTGGTTGAGGATGGCTGGGAGGAAAGYACAATTGGGAAAAATCCTTCAGCTGTTTTGGTCTACAGAGCAGCAAATATGCTGCACAGTACCTGGGGTGTTAAGGATCAAACATCTTGTGAAGTAAAAAATGTATCTATAGAAAGAAAAGCAAGCAATTTCCAGAATGTTTTCATAGACAAAAAAGGATATAAAATGGAATCTGTAGTATAGAATATTTTTTTTACTTTTTTTGATCTTTTAATGCGTTTTGGTTTTTTGTTTGTTTTCTGGTTTTTGTAGGGTTGTTTGGTTTTTTTTACTTCACTTGTGTAAAGCAGCTTCAAAATAGCCTGTGAGCTAGTAAATCAATAGAACCCTTTTTCCAGGAATACTTTTGATTTGGTTCCCATGCTTAGTCTGTAATCTATGCTGCCTTTTCACTGGTCTCTGACAAGTGAGAACAATGTGACTTTTGAGCTGAGATTAGGACATCCCAACAACAGACCCTTCGTCCTGGAGTTCATTTTCTTCATTGGCCCTGGTCAACCTGGAATTGAAGAGCCGTCACTTATATGATTTATAAGGAATTCTGGAAATCTGATTTTACCCTAATGAGAAGGTAGTTTCCATTTTCTAATACAAGTTAGTGTGTAGGACTGTATGCTATTCCTACCTTAGCCCTCATGATCAAAACCATATGACTTTTCTGTAATTGTATATTAGTCTCATCCTATGACTGTTATCTCCTCACATTTTTTCCTTTCATAAAAGAATTTGCTCTGGAGAGGTTTTAGAAAGCAAAAAAAAATTACACTATTTGAGAGTAATGGATGCCTCTGCTCAATGGCCACATAAAATCTATTAAGTTAACATGTAACCTTACATGTTACTGTTAACATTTGGAAGATTCTTCTGGCATTTCTTTCTTTTAATTCAGTGTTAATAAGTTTAAAGTAATAATAATACTTTTAGTAAGTAAAGTTTAAATAGGAATACTTTTAATAAGTAAAAGTTTAAATAGCAAATGTAATTCTTGATTAGGAAGAACCTGGGTTTGAAGGAAATGCAGTGTCTGGAAAATGCCCCAAAGGAAGGAACAAAGATGGGACATTAAAGATTTGCCTCTGAAGTAGGGGGAATGCACAGAAGCCAAGAGACACAAAGAATCACAGAATAGTTTGAGTCAGAAAAGACCTCTGAGGTCATCAAGTCCAACCATTAAGCCAGCACAGACAAGTCCACCACTTGATCATGTCCCTCAGTGCCACATCTACACAGCTTTTAAATACCTTGAGAGTTCCACACTTCACTGGACAGTCTGTTCAAGTGCTTGACAACTCTTTGAGTGAAGAAATTTTTCCAAATATCCAATCTAAACCTCCCATGGTGCAACTTGAGGCAATTTCCTCTTGTTCTATCACTTGTTACTTAGGAGAAGAGACCAATCCTCACCTCACTACACCCTCCTTTCAGGCAGTTGTAGAGACCAAAAAGGTCTCCCCTGAGCCTCCTTTTCTCCAGGCTAAACAACTTGAGTTCCCTCAGCTATTCCTAATACAACTTAAAATACATCTATTTCAATTTATGTTATATTTAACTTAATATGTATTTCAGAGGAAGTGGTGAATACAAACAATAGCAGTGATTTCACTATTAAATATGGGTTTCTGAAAAAAAAAAACAAAACACCAGGCACCACCTATGAGCAAGTATGAGCAGGAAGAGAAAAAAAATATAGTTTTTGGGCTGGATCATTGCTGGGTGAAAGGAGACAGATCAATTTTTGTGTGTATGGAATTTAGTGCTTTGTTGCAAATATTTTACCTTTTCTCTCTCCATTATAAGATGAAGGATGATGCTCCTCAAAGCTGTTGTCAGTGGAGAGGTTGAGTGGGCCAAAATCCCTTTGACTCTACTTCCCACTGTACTTCTCCTTCCAATAAAAACTACTGGTGGTGGGCCATCTTCTCAAGCCTCTTGTCACACGTGGCTGAACAAGACCTCTCCCCACTCCTCATTCAGATCAGGGGGAGGAATGTGAGGAGACAGAAAGGGAAGGGATGACACAGAAAGTGGAGCAGAGATGGGAAAAAGGCATAGATGGAAAACAGGCTAATAGACTGACAAGGCTTTTATTCTCAGCTATAGAGAATCTCACCCTCTGGAAATTAGGTAATTTGGGGCTTTTGAACAGAATGATTAAGGAAARGCAAGGACTATTACCTAATGTTATTTATTTTACAGGGAAAACTGAAAAGACTAAATAGGATGGCTAAAGAGAAAAATTAAAAAGATATGTGCACAAGCTGTCCTTTGTACAGCTGGATCACAGAGAACACTAGTCCTGGAGCCCACTGCACAATATCATGATTATGGTTAAACTTAAAGAGGAGATATTTAGATTAGRTTATCAGGAAGAAATTTTTTACTGTGAGGGTGGTGAGGCACCGAAATGTGTTGTCCAAAAGACGTGTGAATTCTTCACCCCTGGAAGTGCTCAAGGCCAGGCTGGCTGGGGACCTCAGCAACCTTGGTCTAGTGAAAGATGTCCCTGCCCACAGCAGAGGTGTTGGAACTAGCTGATTTTTTAGATCCCCTCCAGCCCAAACCATCCTATGACTCTGTGATTGTGAGAGACAGACCTCGAAACACTCAACATACACATTGCCCGCCTAAAAAATACATAGGTACTACAAAAGGCAAGCAATAGTGGGGAAGGATAAGTGAAATTCTCCAGATGGGATACAAGTAAGTGCACATCTATCTGCATGACTTTTTTCTACCATGTATACTTAAGAAAACATTTAGGAACAATGGGATGAAAATTAACATAATAAATAACAGTGATTTCCATGGAAGCTGTTCTCATTCTGACTGATCCAGGCAAAAGCTCCYTTGCTTCCACATGAACATTGAAACTTGACTGAAGACTGTATTTGAGGAAACAACAGTGAAATATATTATCTAGGGAAGGGACATGCAGTGATCACTGCACCTTAGAGAGGAACCTCCAAGCTCTTGCTAGGTGAGCTCTGGTTGGCACCATCTCCCTCTCCTCCTCCTTTCATACACAGGCTCATGAATGATGCTATTAATCAGCATCAAGTCCCCAGAGCACCTCCTGCTCTGGAATGCCACTGATGAGCAGATGGGATTTTTGGCAAGAAATGACCTGGCACGAAAATGAACAGAGGAGAAGAGTATGAGAGGGGAGGGGGAACTGCCTGGAGCTCCTCATTTAAAAGAATGGAGGAAAAGAGATTTATCTTCTCTGCTGATACCACATTCCAATGTACAGTCATCTAAGGAATTATCAGAAGCCACCTGTGCACGTCAACATAAGCCAATTTCCTTCTTTAACAGTCTGGTATATCTATATTTGTGTGGGTATGTCTAATGGGTAACGCTAGCAGCTACCTATAGTGGTTCCATGCAGGTTAACTACAGAACGTTGACTCAGCCTCTTGGCTGGGCTCTGCAGCTCACACTGATGTCCGGGCAGATGCTGTGCTAAGACCCCACCTGGCTATTTTAAACTAGCAGGGCTACAACTGTCTGAACTGCAGCAATGGTCAGCCTAGAAGAAAGGCCTGACCTGAAGTCTTTTGAAGCCTGTTGCCTATTGCCCTTCCACATATCCTTTTGCTCAGCAAATAACAGACAGGCCTCCCCCTGACACCCATGAAATTCACATACAGGAGGTGGGAGCTAATATTCTTCAGTCATTAAATGAGCGAGGCATCTCAGGAAGTTTTTTCACATTAAATATTACAGGAAATAGCCTCACTGTGACTGAAAAGAAGATTCAGATCTTACAGGTCAGGGAACACTCAGTTTTAATTCTGTGAACCTCATTGGTGATAGTGGAAGCTGGGGAGATACATCCCAGGTTACATTCTGCACCTTTGGAGTGCTACAATGCTGAAAATCACGTTACACATCTTGGATTCAAACATACATATAATATTTGAAACAGCAAAAACAACTATTTATTTCTGACATATTTCTCCTTTTTTAAAGAAATCTTCTGCCTTCTTGCATTTACTGAATAAAACACACAGCAGAACACAGTTATTCTGTCAACAAAGCAGTGTATGTGCAGCCTAGAAGACAAGCACCTGCTCAGGGATCATTAGTGAATGGAGAGGGAAATCTTCCCTGTCCCACACTTTCACTTCACACACTTTGAAGAGACACGTGGTGCATCATTTGGTGATGCACATGGCACAGAAATGCTGCTTTCTGTAGCTCATGCCACACAAGGCTCAAGAAACACTTTGCAAACACTAACAAATGAAACTCTCTGTAACACCAGGGTTATCACCTCTCTTGATTTTACCATAAGTCTCTCAACTTTACTTGTCCTACTCTATTTTATGTGAAGCCCTAACTCTCAGAAGTCAAATGATGTGCAAGATCCATAGCCATATAATTGGGCAGCAGCTGGCAAAAACCAAGTCTTATGATTCAGAAATCTGAAAGTAATTGAAAAAGTTCCCACTTGAGGGGAAAAAAAGTCTTGCTTCTTATGTAAATTCACTTATTGCATGACTGGCTTCTGATTTCTAATTCTTGGGCTGGTAAACTGGAGCATTTCTCCACTAATGGGCAAGTACTCTTATCCCCAGCTGGCAGATCAGAAAATTACAAGGCAGCACTAAACCTGGCTACAGTATAAGTGAGTATTCAATGCAGCTAAATTCCTGTTACATACTGCAGCATTGAGCTGTGCCTGTATAAAGGACAAACGATGCATTTAAGAACAACACATGGGCAAAGTCTGGAGCAAAATCCAACTGTCTTACTCTTAGCCCGGTGTTTCAACATCCAAGCATCCTCTTGTCTAACCTTGAAATTCAGAAAAAATCCCTCCTGTTTTTAAATAATAATCTGCAACCCGCTCTGCAGATATATTTGAGGAAAGAAAAGCCTAGTAAAAACCACTGGAGCTTCTCATACCTTGTTAGGGACTTGAAGAGAAACAGGAGTCCATTTTTAAAGGACTTTGAAGGTATTGCCTCCTGTTTAGATTGCAATAAACTAGGGAGGATTTCCCAGCCCAGGCAGCAGCAAGAACAACAGCAACACTTCTAGACCCACATGATGCAAACCAGCTCAAAGGACAGCAGACAACAAGAAGATTAGGGACATCCCCAGGAACTAAGGAGTTAAGCAGATTTCACTCCCATTCATTACACATCCTGAAGAAGTCATTACAGAGCCATTTCTAGCATAGCTGGGGCCCTAAAAACTTTAGTTTGGTTTGCAGTGTGTGACAGGAGCTGGTGTTCAGTGCCCACTGAACAGGGTGATGGGAGCTGTCTCATGCACTGAGGAGCTTGCACATCATTCCCAGTGAGTACAGGGCTACTGACGCTTCACAGACAATACCTTGCTCTACAAACAAAACAAGAATCATAAATTCTCATCTGACTTATCCTGCTGTCCCCCTCTGTTCCACTTTCACCTGGATGCCACTGAAAACTGGACACCTGGAGGAATAGAGAAATTGCTTTATATCACCCAAACATGAAGGAAAAGAAACAGCTCTCCCATAAAAAGCTTCAAAAATAAAGAACCCTTTGCAGGCAGTTTAATTTCAACACCTATCTAAAGGGAACAAGTGGACTGGATGGTGTTAAGGTCCATAAAGTAGGTTATAAACAGTTCCACAAGGGCAACAGCATATATTGTAACATGCAATTTTATAGAGGCCTTCAAATGAAAATAAAAACACTGGGTAGTTAGGGCTCTCTCACATGCCCATGAAAAGTCAGGAAAGAAGAGGTGATATCAAGAATTGATAAACTGCAGAGGAGAAAGAAAGCACCAGAAAAAAGGAGCTAGCAAACATTTTATTTTAAAATGTTGCTTTGTTTCAAAAATAATCTAGCAGGTCACTTCAATTTATTTCCATGTWAAACAAACTGAGTAAGGCTCCTGTGAACTCTCTTCAAGGCATAGCTGTTAAGTAATGGAAAAGACTCCCATAAGTAACCAAGCCAGGAAATAGGGAGGGATTTTAGGAACACAATACACAAATTAGTTAGTAGCCATCTCTTAGATGCCTTCTGTTCTCTTCTTAACCCTGGGGAACAGAAGGGGGGAAGGAAATTAAAAAAATTAGAAACAGAATAATGCTTTGCCCTTCCTTGCATCTGTCAGGATGAGAGTGAAAGTTCTTGGAAGGTGAAGGTCAGGGGAGATGGCTACAACACATGGGTGAGCATGTTCAGGAATCCAGAGGTCCTTCAGACTTCCCATGGTGGAGGAGCTTGGCCTCATGTACCCTGCACTGATCTCCTAGCACTTCCACACATAAAAATTGATCAGATTGAATCTATCCATGCTCACCCAAGGGATTCTGCCTCTAAGCCACCTCTGTTTGCTACCAGACCAGTAGATAATGTGAGCAAACTCGCCAGAGCAGCAATGCGGTCTGTATAGCACAGCTCCCTGCCATAGCGCCTTTTGAACTGGATGTTGACAGCTCCCACCTCCTCACAAACCAAAGCTGAACCTGTGAGAAAAAGCAATGACCTTATACCAGATAAGGAGGACCTTCCTGATCTGTAAAAACTTCATGGGTGAGCACAGAGTACCCCTCCAAAACAACCTATAGGTTCCTAGGATGCAAACATTATCACCAACACTACATATTTGGCAAACTGGAACACGTGAAACAGGTTCTGCGGGGGCAGAAATCAGCCAAGCATGTAAGGAATCAAATCTGTCCTGCAAATGAACCATTTCACAGACTGAATCCCTTTCTGAGATGCTAAGTTTATCATTCCCACTTTTCACAATGGGAAACAAGTCTTTCTTCCTTTCTCTCTTCCCTTCAACTTCTCTTTCTCTCCCCATCAGTGCCTATTGTGTGTCGTGTGGGCCACATTCCTGTCTACTGTAAAATCCTCTGAGTGCAAACCAGAAGGTTGCAGCAGAAATACAACTGGCACTGACTGCCAATTCCATTTCCTCCTCTATTTCTTTGTCTCCATGAGTCAAGCTTTTGCTCTCTGCTTGCCCACATGCACAGAGCATGGCACATCACCCTTCTGTATGAAAGCAACATTTTGTTAAAGCAGCCTGAATTCTAAGTGAATTCCTACTCCAGCTTTTACCCTAACACTATTCTCTTGTCCTAAATCATGTAGCTTTCATGTCGCTTTTCCCTAGGTAATTCCAAAATAACAACACTTCCTAACCGTACCATATGGCTGACAAGGGACAGCCAGCCACAGGTCACACTCAGACAAATTCCAGCAAAGGCTTATTCTCTGCAAAGAAACATTGGAGCACCTTTTATTAACATTGTTGTTTGCATTAAGCTATGGAGTCACAACCTCAAACAACAGGAAACATTTGCCAAGGAGACAAAGGAAAAAACCAACAGTCTAGTTAAGATCCAAATCCCCAGTCTTATTCTGGGTTCTGGTTTTGAACCCTTCACTCCCCTTTATAAACTAATTAACTTTATATACCTAGTGGCCCTACTACTATGATTTCCTTTCTTTACTTCTGACCATGTGACTCAGAATTCCCAAATGCATTTATATAGGAGGCAACTGTACAATTACAAATGCATCCTTTTGTTGTTCATGTTATTTCATCTTTCACAGATCCCAGTTCTCAATATCATATAGAAGGTAAATCGTCATCTCCCAGGAGTCCACATGAACAGAGCCAAAAAGCTTATTCACTTGAGACCTTGTTTATCTCCTGTTCTGGTGATTAACACTGTGAGCAAGGAGGGACTGATGCAATCTGGGTTAAAACCAGTATTCATTAATGACAATAACGATCCTCACACTTTCAACAGAAGCAGACAGATGCTGTGGGTCAGGCTGTTGCTTTCCTCACATTTTTTATTTCAAATGAGATAATGCTGCTAAAAAGCACTGTGCTAACAGCCTTAGACACAGAAGTTCACCATGTGCATAGACAGGTAACCCAGGAAAGCAACAGTGGTGATCAAACATCTGAAAAATCTGTCCTAGGGGGTCAGAGTTTGAGGGGAATTCAGGGTGTTTAGTCTCCAGGAAGCTGAAAAGAGGTACAGCAGTCTTGAGATGTATGAAAGGAAACTGTGGAAAGGCAAGCAATAAGCAGTTCTCCTTGCTCACAGGGAACAGGTCAAGAAACAAGTTTGAATTGATTGTAGGGAGCAAGTAGACCTTAGGAAAGTGTCTCCAGTGGGAGCTCACCATGGGAGCAGACAGGCCAGGCTGACTGCAGAACTTCAGGGCAGAACATGCAAACATCTGGCAGAGCAGGTGTGAGTGTGGCTGGTTCTGCCTGCACACAGGGCAGTGCTGCCTGGCCAGCAGAGATGTGATTCAGGCCTTTTTCCAGTGACTCTCAGATGTCAGCATTATAACCTTTGCATTGCCAGTGTGTTTGTACTCTCAACTGGCAATGCCAACACCAAAGTTTATGGGCTCTCTCCCTGTCCAGGCCATTCAGTGGATGGTTGAACTACTCAAAGTGCCAGCAGGAATGCTACACAGTGCAATTTGCACTTCAGTGTTGCCRTCATCAGTCTATTTGCAAAGGAACTGAGATCAATTAATGCAGGTTATTTCAAGTGATCATCAAAAAAAGACTGAAACAAACCAGAAGTAAAAGAAATCACTTCCAGAAATCTAAATAAACAATATCCACACCACAGTGATCCATGTCTTTCTGTGTTTTAAAGACGTGGTCCAGACATGTCCATCAAAGAGGCCAAAAACTAGCTCATGTAATAAGGGAGTATTAAAGATGTAATAAGAGAATATTAAAGGACACCTAGGCTTCCAGAGGCATGCACAGCACATGCACAGCTGAGAAACTTGCCATGAACTTCTCCAAATGTCTGTAGCTTTATCCTAACCCTGACTACTCCAGATAGCTCTGAACTGCACTTGGTGGCTATGGATCATAGCCCTTCCCTTTTTATTATGTCCCTTGTGCCTAAAATACGAGGTGGAAGTACCTACAAGCCAGCAACTTATCTTCATCCTAGTCATTTGGTGGCAAAAACTTGCCAGGCCACCCTCTACAGAAGTAGTTGGAGAGATTGGGCAGTGGAAAAGCTGGGTACACCTACCCATGCATGGTGGAGTGTGCGATGGAAAAAAATTAGGAGGACATCAAAATTGCCATTTTTTTAGAGTTCTCATTTGACTGCTACAGCAGTCTCAGCAAAGTACAAAATACCTCTGTTTTCACCAGTGTCACCATAATCTCTGCTGTGATTGCCACTGGGACTCAGTGCTCCTAGAAGTAGAGTGGAATAATCTCTGGGACCTCTAGCCCAAATTCCTCTGGCACTCTGACACCATGTTCTGCCTTCCAAACACAATGTGTTAGGAGAAGCAGAAGAAAACCAGAAAGATGATGGTGTCAGTGACAATGGTCTCCTTGCTATGAGGGATGAAAAATAAAGATGACATTGACATGTCGTGACTATGGTGATGATTATATTGCCTGGAGTTTAACAGATGAGGGAATAAATCGGTCTTCTGTCACTGACAGCATGACAAAAGGAGTTTGTAAAGGATGTAAGTAGCACTCAATTTTTTATTTTGACTATTTCTCCTCTTCCAAGTTCCCCCACCTCTACAGTTGTGAGAGCAAAGAGAAGTGGTAACCATTCAAGAATACGCTGACCAAGCTAATTTGCTTTACTTGCTCCCAAATCCCTCATTCATCCACTATATCTTAAAAGGCAGCTACTAAGCCAGTGGTCTAACGAAGACATTACTGTTATTAAAGAAGGGTCTTTGGCATTGTGGTGCAAATTAGCATAACAGCATCACACCCTGTGGGGGCATTAAAACAATTGCTTTTATCATTTCAGTTTAGGTCTTCAGAGATTGAAGCCTCTGATTGTGAAATTGCTCTCAAAAGTCTCATTGAAGTAATCCTGCTGTATCTTATTAGGATGAACCCAACTCCAAAGACCACATCTGTGATTTTCTTTAGATAATTCTGAAAAGATCTGGCATGTCCTAGCTCTCATGAAACATTAACACATTTACAGCTACCTTGGTTTTCCAGTTATGTAAATACATTTTATCACTAAATGATAATCTGGTTAGTTACAGTGACTTGCTCAGGGAGAAACACAGTATATAAGTGGTTGGTCCTGCACTTTGTAAACTGCCTAAAATGCAAATTGAAATTATTCTTGTACACAACTGCAAGAGAGTAAGTTATAAATCAGCAATTTTTCAGTTGCTGAATAGCCATATATTATGCCCACACATGCAGTCATTTACTTTTTGCAAAGAATAGGAATTCCCTCACCTTCATGTGTGAATGTCAGGATCCCTGGTACCCAGTGTTCCCTTCTTACAGAAGGAACCAACATTATGGAAATGCCCTAACCACTCCATACAACTGGGGCAGGAGTTCCAGCCCCTCTTTCTGGTTCCTTTTAATTACCTGCAAGTAGATTACGTGGTTTGTGAACAAACCAGACAACAGCATAGAGATGTGAGTTTGCTCTGTCTAGATCCAGGCAGGAGGGGTAGCCATGACTCAAACACTTCCAGTCCACTTCCAGACCAAGAATCTYTGTGTGTGTGCTCATCATCCATTTGTTACCTACACAGCTCAAAGTTGACACACTGCTACATACTGCCCTGTCAGTCGTGCAGAGGACCCTCCTTCTCCATGAATCACAAGGTTGGAAGGTGTCGGGTACGGGGAGATTCGGATGCTTAATATGAGTATCAGCAAGCTCTGTTTATTTCGGTAGAGCATTAAACTTTATACACACAATAATAAGCTTATGAATATTCTGCAAGCTAAGCAACCCATTGGTTAAGCTATACTATCAATCTTCCTCATGCTCTTTGGGTTTACTGCTCCTCTTTCCTATGTTGCTCTGTCTACTTGTTATCATACTTAGCTAGGCCCAAGGACACCTTATCTTGCAGGTGCAAAACTTCAGTACTTTCCCAGCCCCTGTTCGGCTAACGAGCGAAAGTCTACGTGGCCTCTGTCATGTAGCCATTTCTCCACAGGAAGGGACCTTCAAAGTCATCAAGTCCAACCCGTTCCCTAACACCTCAACAAACCCACAGCACCGTGTGCCACATCCAGTCTTTTTTTAAACACATCCAGGGATGGTAACTCCACCACCTCCCCAGGTAGACCATCCCACCCTTTATCATCCTTTGCATGAAAAACTTTTTCCTAATATCCACCCTATATTTCTGTTGACACATGGAGAACACATGTCTGCTGGTGGAGCAGCCAAGACATGTTTAAGCACAGAAGTTCATCCTGCTGGATGAGGCCAGTCTTAAGTGCCTTCTCAAGACCCACTAGCCCTTTCTAGGCCATTCTTCCAGCCCAACTGTTCCTGGAAGYCCTGCCCAGGGGTGGGAGATCCATCAAGCACCTTCCTGTTTTGCTGGGTCTATGCAGCCCCAAGTACTGGCTCATCCCTGAGTAACAGGTACTGGGCAGGACAGACCGACAAGTTTGGTCAAAGCATCCAAGCTAGTTCTGTAGCAGATTTGCTTTTGAGAGTGCAAACTAATACAGTCTGTGGTTTCCCATATCTGGAATTATAGTTAAATGGATTATTAGGGAGTTTTCAGTATACAGCCAGCATTGATATACCAGTGCAATTAGAAGAGTAAGGTTTTTCAGTACTCTTATCATGACTGTTTTAGCTACATCCAGCTAAAAATAGCTGGTTCTTTTCCAGGCCAGAACAATACAAAAGAGAGTCAGACCCGTCGGTGCAAGGATTTCTCTTGAAGTCTGGCCCTTGGATCTTGCTGAGTTTAAGTGGTTAAGAATAGCAGTCATTGCATTTCTGACTCTGGCTGGGGACTCCCTTTGCACTGCAGTGCTCCACTTCTCAGTGCTGGAGTGAATATTGCTTCTGTTTCTGGCTTTTCAGTGAGTCTCCCAAAGCCGCTGAATTCCAGCTGTGACACTACTGTACAGGGTGGCAAACTCCAGCACACAGATTCTCCAGAGGCGTTCCACAAACCATGTGTGTCTTGCTGAGCATCAGCTGTTTGTTTGCAAAGAGCTGCCTGATCATAGTTCCCAACCTAAAAATGCATTCCATGCCCTCTTAAAATTACTTTTTTCCTCAGTAGGCAGTTGCCACTGCTGTCACAGGGAAATAATGTGTTTTTCAACATCTGGGGGCATTTGTGCAAAATAGCAAATTTGAAGAAGTGCACCAGAAACTCTTTTTATATTAAAATGTGGTTTGCMGTTGTGAAGGAGACTGGAAAGACCTATTGTGCAGTAGGTGAGAAGGGGTTGATGTTACGAATTACACCTTGTCCAAGATGAATAACAAGTCCTCCAGTAGTCCAGCTGAAGTAGGCCACAACAGGATGTGTATTACGAGAGGCTGAATGCCATTTCCACTCTAATTTGTGTGTCTGGATGAGACTATAACACTGTGTGCTTTCTATGGTGGAAGGTGGGTGATATAAAGTCACTTTCATGCTGCTTTCTGTGCTCTCCTCTTGCCCTGTGTCTATACAACTGAAATAAATGTTCTCCTGTTTTGGCTGTGCTAAAGAAACCATGAGCAACTCCATTTGCATGGTCATCTTGCAACCCTAAGAACCAGCCCCCAGAAGAGACAGTGTGTCCTGCCCCTTTCTTCTGCCCCCCTGAAGATTCCCTGATCCCACCTGAGAAGCTTCCTTAAGGTTCTACACCTCAGAATAGGCACCAGGCCTACTACCCAGTATTGCTAACATACCTYTGTGACCTAAAATCCACAATCAAACCAGCAAATACTGGCCTGTGGTGTCAGCTCTCCAGCTACTGTGATGACAGCTCAGAATGAGCTGACACCACACACAGCCTTGATATGAAGGTAGAATAAAATATGAGGCGGGAAGTGAGAATATCAAAAGGAAACATGAGAGGATGCTATGCAGGGCAGGGTCCTTTGAAATGTGCTGAAAGACTAAGGGTGAAATAAGAAAAGTTTTCAGCTTCCCACTGTGAGACTTCCCTGTTTTACCCTGTGATGGGGGCTCAGTAGGGACTGACCCAAGCTGGGTAATTTCCATCCTATCACCTGCACAGCTCTCTCCTAGAGCCTGAAAAATTATCTTTATGATAGCCTCACAAAAAAAAAGACAAACAAGTGCAACTCAGATRAAGCAGTGAAATGCTGAATTCCTGCAAAGCGTCGTGGGCAGCATTAACAGGGAAAAGAACTATTTGGCAAAAAGAAGCCAAATAGAGAAGACCATGGGTAGAGAGCTGTGGTGAGCCACACCACCTGTGGCAGGTGATTCAGGTAGAAGGAGTGAAGGCAGGCATGTGGCATCTAAAAATGAAGAAAAAATAGCTGGGTAGGAGGCAGGAGGAAAAGGGCAAGGCTGAGGCAGCCACACAGACTGATTCATTCCAATGGCAGCTATAGTGGCACAGACCTGAGCTGTAATGGAGCAGTGAGTCAGCCTCTTATAATTAGCCCTAATTGGCAACCTAGTGAAAGCAGGAGGGTGGGAGAAATAGCAGAGCAAATTCTGTCTTGTATGCACTGATGCAAATCCATAATGCATAGTTTAAAAATTCATCTTATCGATGTTTTGTTCAGAAAGACTAAATAAACCCAATACTGTATAGGCAAAGGGCTTTTTGAACCACATGGAGAATCCTAAAAGTTTACCATTTTCCTTTTGCAGTGCAGCCATTTTCAGATCTTCAGAATTAATATCATGGAGGTTTCCATATTTCTAGTAGTTTTTCAGGAAACATCACAAGGAGAAAGGAAGTTATTTCTTATGGCACAACACAGCCACTAAAAAAACAGCCTCTAACTATTTTTCATTCAATACAACCCATTTACTTGACAAGCTAAATGTATCAATACAAGTTGAAAACTATATTTCTTTGAAGACACATTTTGTTGTGGAATTTTCATCAACAGCTATTTACAGAAAAGAGATGGCCCTGTGAGTCAGGACACTGGCCTCTGGGAACCTGAATTCACACTTTAACTGAGCACAATGAGTTTGATAACTTAATTCTCAGCCAAAAAAAACCCCATCAATACATTTCACAAACACACATCCTTATCCAATGTGAATGGCAACTTCTCCTCAAGATCCAGGAGTGGAGCACAGAAGCAGTTACTGCAAGTAAAATTGCTTGGGAGATTTAATGTATTTGCAATAGGGCCTTTCATCTGTCTACCACATGGCASCATATCAGTGATATCACCTCTGTTGCCATGCTGATTCAATGAGAGCTAAATACAGTTGTGATTGCCATAGAAGAAAAGCCTTTCCTCCCCAACTGGTGACAAGGGCACTCAATGTCTATGAACCCTCATGGAAATTGAACTACAGTTCATGTTCTACTATCAGAAGTAATGGGAGACAGGTTGGGTTATGCCAGACAGACTCTTCATGCCTCCAAGTGTTGGCTGTGTGTGGAGCCTTARTGGGTCTGAAGCTTCTAAAGCCAGCTGGATCCACAACTTTTCCATGCAGAATAACTCTCCTAACACTGCTCTCTCCCCAGGCACAAGAATATCCCCGAGACCCAAGTGGCTGCTCTCCTGGTGGAGGTGGGGTGGCCCATGCACACAGCATCATGCCTCACTGAATAATTCTTCTGGGTTCAGCCTGCCCCTACATGCAAACCATGGATAACCAGCAAGCCAGCAAACACCTTCCTACCTGTTCACTCTGCATCATGTGGCAACAAAGGCAAGGCAAGGCCCTCTCAGCCACTGAACTCACAAGGTAAAATGGGAGCCTTCCCAAACTGCTCCATCCATGCTGACAGACCCCAAATAACACTCATCAATTACAAAGCTAAGTCCAAACTTCTCTTAAAAGTGGAAGACCAGAGTAAATGTGACACTGAAGTAAAGGAGAAATTTATCTTGTGGGAAAGCTCAGCACAGAACAACACGTTTCTTGCTGTCAAGCTTATCAGCACCAGAAAGGTATCTGTTCCATAGTTGCTACCCAAAGGCATTTATCTCACAGTTATGAGTAAAACTCAGTAGTCTATCTCTGGATGACAATTTTTTACATTAAAAAAAAAAAAAGCCTCATTCTAGAGAAAGAAAATGAGCAAGAGAAACATCAAAAAAGGCAAGCAAAGGTGCAAGGATAGGACAGGRACTCTGTTTCACTGCCACACTTCCCATTTGGAAGGACAAAAAAGTGGAGAGACACTTTATTTTAAAGTCTTCTATCAATTATTCTTTCTGACTTAAAGCCTTCAAAAATCAAAAATCAAATGGGCTTAACAGTGCAGGACACCTGCTGAGCCAGAGACCATCATGCCAAACTGACCTCCAAATATACAGGTTATTTACAAACTAATGGAGGCAGCAAGCAATTCCACTGCTGCAAGGGCTCTTTCCAGTAAGAGGCAGATCAGGAGACATCACAGGCTGATTTAATAGATCACCGAAGCCAGTGATTGAATTTTCACATCAGACATCAATCTCGCTCCTCGGTCACTCTTTATTACATAGAAACAGTTACAGAAGGACCTCTGTGAAGAAGCCAGAGAAAGACCTGCATTTCAAAGAAGTGAGCGAGTCAAGGGAGAAAAATTAGATCTGTGATTCACCAGAGAAGAAAACTGCTCATTTCAGTCAGGAGATTGCGGTGGCAAGGGGACTAGTGTTTAACTGCTCTTTGGATTTTTATTGATGTATCAATAACTTCCTTTTACTTTACTAAAGGCTCATGGGTGTCTTTGGACAGACTTGTAATGGGGTCTCCTGCTGGAGAAAAGGTAAATTTAATTCCATCTCAAACCAATCTTCCTTCTTTCTAATTCTCCTCATTAAAACAAGAACAGATGTCATCAACAAATTCATGTCTGTCTCTTAAAAATTACTTATTTCCTGCTTGGGCCCCAAGCCTGGGAGATAACAAATGTTCTCCACTGCTACTGGACAGTGAAGCTCAGAGGAAGGCCTTGGGGAGGATTAGACACCAAATGTCACCAATCCTGATTATCTCCCCACCACCAACTGCCACAGAGAGCTTCTGAGAGAAGGTTGGGACTGGGGTTCCTGGGGGTGGGTAGGAAAAGGCAGAATGGGAATGAAAAAATGAAGATCTCAAACAGATCAAGGAAATCTTTCCTCAGCCCAAATTTTGTGGGGGCTGGAGCCAGTCCCATCAAAACTTGTGAAAGAAAAAAATTAGAGTCACTTGAGGGAATGGCAAAAAGAGCAAAACTTTGAAGACTTCTTTTTCTGATCTATATTTCACTTTCTTGTACAGCAATTTTCTTGTCTCCTTGGTCTTTTAGAGCTAGGGCCTACAGAATGATTTAAACAACGTGTATTAATGCAACATTCATGCTGTGTGCTACCAATGAGCTATTGAAATACTCTCTCCCAGATGGGCAACTGTGGAAAGCAAAACAGGAGAAGCAGGTTTGGGGGAAGTATTTGGCTGAAGCAGTGGGTGTGGAGCCTGACCTGGCTGTCAGCAAAGTGCTGACAAAGCTTCAGGAGGGCTGAAGGCTGAGACTGGAAATTCTTTTCTATGGGATGCTGCATGCTGAAGAAATGATGGCAGTGTGGTATTTGGAGGGACCCTGGTCACAAGTCACTAACCAGGTCTCTACACCCATCTGTGGCATTCAAGCACCAAGAGCAAACATGGAAGATTCTGTGACAAAAGAGTAAACATAGAAGGGTCTAACAGTAGAGAAGCCTAAATGGAAAAATTTATAAACCACCTTTTACAGAACGCTAGAAAGTCACTTTGCCCTTTTTTGTGTTGTTTTTGCAACTCCTAGTTCCTCCTAACCCTGACAGCACTAAATAGAAGTATACATGAAAAATACATGTGGTTAAAAAGAAGCCCAAAAACCCAAACAACCCAAACCAAACTGAACACTTCTAGAAAATTTCTAGTTAGAAATCTAGAGAAAAGGATGAACCTGTTCCGCCTCCCTCCCTCTCTTTCCCCAAACACATCCGACTAGAGAAGACACAGGTAACAGACATTGTCAGTTCCTCATCCACACGCTCATTTTTGATGGAGAGAAATTAGAAATTCAGTTCTCACCCACCTCCACCCACCCACTGGAGCTGAAAATGATAGTTCAAAATAAAATGATGATATTTCCCTTTTAGTCTGCAGGGGAGTGGGGAGTGGAAGGTTTTGGGGGTGGGAAGAGCAATTTTACATAGTCTTTTCATTATTTTTACTTTTTTTTTTTCTTTCTTTTTTTTTTTTTGGACCAAGTGTGAGACATTTTTTTAAAAAAAGTGCTGTATTTGCTTTGTTGAGTTGTGAAAGGCGTGAAAATAACAATTCTGTGAGATAAGTAAAGAGCTGCTTCCCCCCCTTCCATCAAAGCTACTACACCCACGGCCCATGAAGAGCAGAAACCAGTGGGAATTGGGATATGGGAGCTTGAAGAGCAGGAATACCGTGGTTTTAATTCAGAAGTCGTCTCTGACAGTCTTTTGCCCCTCTTGTCTCCGCTGGTCTCCATGGCAACAGCAGCCCAGCCGAAGCATCGTTCTCCTGCCGGCTCCAACACAGATGAATTCAACCAGGGGTCAGAGGCAGCCCGGCTTTCAGGGAAGCAAGAAAATGTGCTGCCTTCCTTCCACTGCCAGCCTCTTTTGCAATTGTTTTTTTTCTCTTTTGTGCACTAGGGTGGGGGCTAACCTGTCACACTTGTTTTTCCTCAGAAAAGAATTGAAAGGAATGTGTTTTCTTTTCAGTCATCTTTCCAGACAGGCTCATCAGCCATATTGCATGTGGTACACAGACATGCCAGCAGAAAGCCAGGCTGGGATAGAGGCCTCCAGCCCAGATAGATGGACACACATGTCATAAGGCATGCTGTGGGAGGGCTGCTCAAGAGGTCCCCACACTGGATTGATTAATAAAAGCAGGGGCTGCACTGCTGAGCTGTTTTAATAATTGCTGCATTGTWATTTGTTGCTTAAATATCCAGTTTGAAAACCCAGGAAGCTCAACTGACATCATCCAAATTGACAAGAGAAATTTGTTACTCTCTACTCCCCCTCTGCATTTCTTCTACTTAAAATGTTTCAGATACCTGGTTAAATGGCAAAAGCACCACAGGAAAACCTACTCCATGGACAAGTGGAGAGCAGAGACCTTCATTGAGCAAAAAGTCCCACACTACTTGGACAATACTCAGAAAGAAAGTATTAGCCAAAATCAGAGTCAGTCTGCAGACAGAAATGAACCATTTTCACGGAATATTTTATCTGGAGCTCAAAATTCTCCCTATTATTTTTCTGATTTCTTTGGGTTTGACAACAAACTTTGTGTAAGACTACAGAGACATAAAGATAAATTGCTAAATGGTTCATTATTTTTTGAACACATCTGTTACCACAGGACACTCATGAATATAAATACAAGGGAACAACACTAGTCCTACATGCAAAACATATCACCCTGTGCTGACTGGTGTTCAACATCTTGCTTTATCTGAGAGAGTCCTGGCATAGAGGAGGGTGGCTAAGATGCACCCTTGCTTCTCCACTCCTTCCTTCTCACTTTGTCTTTTATAAACTCACCAGCCCTCTCTACCCCTACCACAGCCTCTGGCTAATTTTAGACAAGGCTAGCACCAGGAAATGTGTCTAGGTGTGCCTTGGCTCCAAGGCCAAGCTGTTTGCTGTCCCACCCTCAATCCTTGCTTCTGTTGCAGGGGTGGGCAGGAGGAGCTGGTGTTGCTGCAGGGAGTCAGGAGCACTTCAGGCCAACAAAGTGTCACTCATCTGCATGATGGGAAACCACCCCTGGGCAGTGGGAGACTAAAAACTGTGAGACAGACATTTTTAACACAGTCACCACAGGTGATGCCGTGTGAGGCTCTGCTGTCAAGAAGTATCTGACCATATCCTGGGGATATCCAGGTTCCTCGCTGGAGAGCAAAGCATTTAAGTGCTTCTGAAATGTCTTCTGTCCTCTCTCCAGGCTGGGAGGTGCCACCAGCTGCCTCTCTCCATCCCCTCATCACCATCAGATGTGCCTCAGAGAGGAAGGACRCTGCTCTCCAACACCAGAAAGAGACGAAAACTGTCTGAAGCACAAATGTGGTCTTTAGGTGGCTGTGGGCCCTTCCCACTCTTGCTCCTTTCCCACGCATTCCACCCGCTCCCAAACTCRTTTTCACATGTCACAACCACTCCTACTCTACTTCCACAGGTCCCATGTAGTCTTCCTCAGCTTCCACCTGCCTCCCCCTTGCTTCCTTTCCATCTCCACTCACTCGACCTACTCCTGTTCCACTTCTGTGCGTCATTCCACTTCTGGCATGGGGAAGGGTTGACAGCCTTAATGCTGAGCTATTGCAGACTTCCCCCACTCCCTTCCCTTCTCTCTTCCCAAACTTGCACCTATTTATGTTGATGATAAACTTCCATCTYCCCTTCAGTACTCCCCTGATGGCCTAAAAATCATAACTACTAATTTTGATTACCCATCTGGTCTCTGTTTCACAAGCAACCCTCATGGCAGAAACTGTAAGAATATTTTGGAAAAGCTTTAAAAGAGCCAATATTTCCTCAACCCAGAGGTCACCACTGCATGAAGCCCTAGGGCTACCTTCACAGCATCAAAGACAGACAACCCCAGAGCTAGCATGGGTTTTCAAGTTTGGGGTAGCACTGTGGTGCTGCCAGAGAAAGTAAAATATAGTTTTGTTTCCTCAAGATAACCAGTATCTAACAAAGCCAAGGTGGGATGAAAGGGAGCACAAAAGCTAAGAAGGATTGTGATGAGCTGACAGGACCTTATTCCTTCCCAATACAGCTACACTGAGGTACACCTTTTCACATCTGTAGATTTTGATTGACATCCAGCACACCAGTTAATAACCTCCAGAACAGCAAAGCCTTGGGTGTTTGGTCAGTAAAGCTTTCACTCCTAAGCATCCTCACGCTTTAATGGAAACAGATGTCAATTTATCTTGGGAGGTTTTATTGTAAGAGACACTTGAGATGTCCTGAGAGGGTGTACTGAAAGACAGGAATGCACACAAACACACACACCATCACCTCTCGCTTTTAAATAATCACAGTGGTGTGTGGAGATTTTAAATCATCCTGCTGCTGAAGGGATAGGCGCACTGACTGGAATGAGGTTGACCCAGGAGATGAATTTAGAATTAGACGCCAAGAATAATACGTCTGTTCTTCTGATTTTCAAAGTAGAAAACAAGGTGGAGAGGAAAGAGACTGGAAGAGAAGTGGAGGACCTAATTGCCTAATTAACAGGATTTTCTCCACTGATYATAATCACTTTCAAATTAAAGAGGTTTTAACTGCATCATAATGAAAATTTTTCTTATGTTTTTTGCATTAGAGAAGTGCCAGCAGTGTCCAGAAGACCACTGCAAGGTTGGAGCTCCAGAGATAGAGCTCTCATTAGTGACCTGAGGCCAAATTCTCACAGCTGACCTAACCTGGCATGACTCCAATGAAGTCAGCAGATTAAACACAACCTCAAGACTCATTCGCCTACTGTGCTGTGGAAGAGGGGAAATGCAAATCTTATCTGGGTTATTTGGCAGCATCCAAGAATGTTCAATCAAACCACAGAAAGATTTCAGCAATTATTTTGGAAAAAGATGCTTGTAAGCCATACACTATTATGCTGTAAGATGGAAGAACAGGACATGCTCTGCAAGGCAACAGCTCAAACATCATGAGGTGAAAATTTCCGGCTATGCTCCAAACTGCAGAATTTTCATGCATGTTTCTTTGCTGCTGCAGACTGGCACTCGGGCATCCAAACTTCGTATTGATTGCATATTCAACTATCATTTATTTGTATAAGTGAAACATGCTACAAATTTGCATTCATTACCTTTCAAGCTTAGTTTGCTGTTGGTTTTTTTTTTCTTTTCAACCACAAGCAGGCAATACCAACCAACTCTTCAAAAGCATTTTCTTTGTGAAACTTCACCATAGTTATGGTAACATTAAAAAATATTGCAAAAAGCAGCAGGATGTTGCACCAATCTTGAACATTTCAAGTGAAGAACACCTTTGGACACACGATAACCACAAAAGGGGCAGTATATAAAACACTTTGCTTGCCCTGGTTAGTTTTTTTCCTTATGATAGTTGCAGAATGATCCTGTGATAGCTCTTTTCCAGCTGAGGAGAGACACTGGACACTTTAAATTAAAATTTTTATGAGTGAAATGGACTTTCATCTCTTAGATGTGGAATGACCTTATACTGAAAAATGAAGAGCCATCTTTTACTAATAAATTGATGGCTCCCTGTAGAGAACATAATGCCATACCCTGCACTACACCGGATCTTTCTCTTCCTTTGAGGACCTATTGGAAACATTATCAACTTCCCTGCAGAAAAGAAAATTACCTTGGGAAACTACACTTATATTTCTCTATATTTTACAATAAAAAGACACCTGTATGCATAATTTCTTCAATAAATCCATAATAAACTTACATTTGAAAAACAGAATACACAAAGACACACAAAGCATAGTGCAGATATGCAAATTTTACACACAAATTTTTACCTATATCTCAGGCATCTRTGAGCAAAGACTTGGGTATATCTAACATGCATCCCCACTTCTGAAACAYGCACCTTACTTTAACAAACAGTAAATAATGGTGGCAGGTATTCACCGTGCTTATTCAGTAATACACTTTCACTCCTGCCTATTCCCCCCACACACACACCTGTAGTGCACTGCTGTGATTCCATAGCTCTGAGTTAGCATCATGCTGTGTGAGCCACAGCCACGTGCAGATGGAACATTACATTCCTACAATGCCATACAAGGGTCCTGCACCCTTGGCTAAAACATGCATGAGCAAATAATCCCCAGGGAATCAAAGAAAGGCATTACAAATAAGAAATCTCTTCAGGTGACCTAACCTGGTCTCTGCTAATATAGCAGAACTCCCTCGAGATTGCTTCCTATTTACATTGTAGATGACAAAGGCACCTCTGACTGTACACAGACATGCAAAACATTTCTGAGGAGCACTGAGGGCCTGAACACATCAAAAAGCCAAGTGCACATATCAGTCTTTACAGAAGGCAACATACAGAAGTACACCGTGTATTGTCTCACATAAAGCATTTCCCCCCAGAATAAAGAGATATGATGAATATCTGACCCTGGTCTCCCCGGGGAGCTGAAATGACATCTCTAGCTGCCTGTTTATCACCTCCAGTCCTTGACAGCGCTGGCAAGGCCATCCATATTGCTGACACTTCCCTCCGCCCTCACCTCACCACCACCCTCGCTGCTATGGCTGGGTAGTCCTGCTAATGTTGCCATTTAGAAGAACAGCTGAGACAGTAGTGCTGATAAAGCATTCCTAAATCGCCATTATCGATTCAACAGGCGTACAGAAACCCGGGGGTGCTCCCAGTTTGTCTGTGCACTTGTGAGAAGGAGGGAGAGCTGCAGAGCTGCCTCCCTCTGTGCCAACATGCCTGGCTCCCTACACCTCTCGAGCACTCACCATCCCCAGGCTGGCCCTGGATGCTGAACACRTCTGCCAAACCCATCAGCAACTTGGCCTTTTGCCATAAATCAATAAGTTCTCTTTAGAATTCTACCTTCCAAAAATATTTACTGTACATAATTTAATATAATACTCTCCTGGATAAAGAGCTGACATGTTTAATTACTGGCTCAAGTGTTATTCTTCTAGAGAATACTGTACACCCAGCCAGGAACATGGACAAACACAGCAAATTTTTAATGTGTTCTGAGTTTAGGGAGGGAGAAACTTCAGCCTAGAGATTCCTCTGACAGTGTCCACCGCTCCTGGGGTGAGTTTGGGTTTGGCCCGAGGAGGGAGCAGCATCATGCCCACACAGCTGGAACAGGCTTTGCCTTGCCAACACCTGAAGCATTTTCAGGAAGGAAAGGGGCGCTGAAAAGAAAGCTCATCTCTTAATCAGCTCAGCAGATCACTGTTGCCATTGATTTGACCACTTATCCTGGAGGAACTTCTTGACCAAAAAGCATTGGCAGTTGTGTATCACCCACTGGCCTATCAAGAGGGGTCCTGGATATTTGAAACTACATTTGTAGTTTCAAATATCCAGGACCCCTCTTGATAGGCCAGCCTAACCACACAGAAGAAATCCATTATTTTTTCCTCACAAATTTTAGACTGTAGTTCTGCTTGAAAGCAATTTTTTTTATATTTATACCCTCATTTTCCTTTTGTTTTTATCTTCCATCTCAGCATGTACATACTGCCATTTATCAAACGTGGCATCCTTGTGAAATGCCTCCCCTCCTACACTCAAGATGCAAACCTAGAGACTACCACCAGCAACCATGGCTTGGGTTTAGCCCTTCTTCAGTCTCCTTTTGAACAAGCAACCCAGCTGGGGAGCTTTAATTTCAAGGTCAGGTTCTTTGATCACTTATCCCCTGCTGCCTGCTCTAAATTGCATAATCTCAGTGAATCACACTCTGAAGGTATGGACTGCTGCATACAGGTGCAGGAGGAGAAGGTTGCATGTGAGAACACTCATAGGAGCCTCAACAAATACAGCTCACACATAATTTTGCAGACTTTGACTTCTGAACATCTAAAAGCTCCAAAACTTAATAAAACTCAGCAATGCACACAGATATAAATTATCTCACATTCACTTATATGGGAATAAAAATATCCCATTTTACTTATGCTGCTGAGAAGTTCCAAGCGACCTCTGCCAAGTGCTTCCCTTTGATGACCAGGGTGAAAAGGCTCTGCATCAAAAGCCAGAATCAAAGTCAGCTTTGTCCTAGTATATTAAGATGTCCTTTTTCTCCTGCATGATACACATCAGCAAAGTTTTCTTGGGAAATGTGTATATCCCACTTCTCACACATTTTCATGAGGAGGTCCAAGTGATCAAGGTGTAGGTGAAGCACCTTCTCTTTACGCATACTTTTGTTATTAATACTGCTGTTGCTACTGTGCATTTCTTATTCCTTATTCTTATTATTGCTGCTGTCTTTCAGTAAATTGTTATCTCACCCCATAGTCTGCCTTTGTCCCTCTCTTGCCCAGGGAGGTGGGGGGAAGAGGAGTGGCTTATTTGGAGTTTAATTTCCGGCTGGTGCTAATCCACCACAATCCCTTATTTGAAACAGAACCCAAATTTCATCTTGTTCTCAGAGGAATCCTTTGAACTAACCCTCAGTGACTTGTGATCTCAGTTAAAGCTTGGTGATCCCTTCCAAATGCAAATCAAAACACATTTCTAAAGCAGAAGACATGTACTTTGAGCAGAAAGGTATAAATTTAGACCCCAAATGTTTTCACAGTAGGAGCTTTGTCAGATTTGCTGACAAATTTGCTCCCTCTCTCAATAATGCAGGTATATTCTCAACAAAGCTTGATTTTTTTCATTTTTGGTTGGATGATTAAGGGGTTTTGGCACCAAGGCTGGTCTTGTTTGGTCAGATTGGTCATTAGCTTGAACACGGCCTAAACTAAATTGCAAGTAGGAGTGTCCCTGCCCCCCTTGCCTCTGACAAAGTGGAGTGGTCTGTCACAGTGCTGAGGTGGTCTGACACCTCGTGGCAGAGCTGGTGTGATGCTGTGCTGGGGGTAACGCTGTCACGCGTGACATCCCGTGGTGATGACAATGTGCATGCCCACAGCTCACAGAGCTGTGAACAGGAGTCGCCACATAACTCTTGAAATGCAAGGAATATGAAAGAATTTGGGAGCTCTTCTGCTAAAAACAGTCTGAGACCTTCAGACTAGCATATCTGTGGAATGGATAGAGAAGCTTATGTTACATGCTCGATTCAGTCATGCCCCATGCAATTTCTCTACATGTAATAACAGATCACTCTTGACAGTGCATCTCAGTCTTCATCTGCTGCACTTTCTGCTATTCTTGTCCCCAGACAGCCTTATGCAGAGGCTGCCTATCATGCCAAATTTGCTGTTAGTGACAAACATCTCACATGTAAAAATAGCCCTGAACCAAATATTTTATTTTCTGGCCAATTCCACAGGGCTGAGAGAATACAAATTAAGAACAAACATTTGGAWTTCGCAGCTGAAGTCAAAAATCCTCCTAATCTGCGCACTGTATAAAGCTGGTACTCTTATAAGCTACATTCAGACCTGTAGTCTCCAGATCACCTCTAATGACCAGTTCTAGAGGGAAACAACAGATTTGTTTTGCTTGTGACCTAACAACAGTCACTGAAAGGAGAGCAGGGGGTTTTGCTGTATTAAGAGATCTGAATCAGGCACTGCATCAGCTTATGAAACAGATGTAAGATGCAGTCAGTGTATTYACCACTCTGTATTCATGTATCCTTGTCTCTGGTCCCTCTAGAAGAGAAGAGGGCTTTGCTCTTCCATAACATGCTGCATAGCAGCTCCCTGCTTTTCACACAGGCTAACTCCTACTCTCCCCAGGAATAGCTTATCAGAGTCTCCGGCATTGTTTAGCTGGCTATAAACCAGCAAGCAAGTTCTGTCTCCATGGTGAATGATTCTTTGTCATCTTTTCCTCAAAGCTTTCTAATTAGACATCCTGTAATTTGCAGCTTTTTTATAACATATTTGCAGTGGGGTGGGCGGCTGTGTGCGTAGAGAATAAAAATTAAAACATGGCAGTGAATTGGCAGTCTGTAAATAATTGCAATAAATAAACAAATTTTTAAGTTTTTAGTTAATGAGACAGGGACTGCATCTTCTTTTCAGGCAAGCAGCTGGTCATTTTATTCCTTCATCCTTAAATCCCCAAACCAATCTGCCGTAACAAAGAACAACACCAGTTTCCACCTGTTCTCAACATTATGGGACGACACGTCCCATTTTGGAGGTCCATCCCACAGTCTGGGGGTGAAGCAAAGAATGGATGCAAAGAAAGTGAGACCACAATAAAATAATGTGAAATTAATGTGAATTTAAGAAAACATTCACCTCCAATTTGGAGTTTCTTCTCTAGTCAAGAGCTGATCAAAATTTGTTAGCGTTTACCAGTCATCTAGCTGGCTTTTCCTTTGTGCTGCTGATTTCATTTGGTTCCCTTTGGACAGGCATTTACCTCACAAAAGCAATCTTTACAGTGGATATTACTTATCAGGCCATAAAGACATGCCAAAATAAAAAAAAATGGAGCTATAAAAAAAAACCTGTGCTGAAAGGGGTGAAAGCAGGGGTAGTGTGAGAGAGGAGAAAAGGGAAAAACCAGACCTAGTTATTCAAATGATTGCTTTTCCCACCAAAGATCTACATAGCTCAAATTCTTATGGCTGTGTCCTTGCTTTTCTCATGACCACTCGGCCACCCAGATCATGGAGTCCTGGACTCTGGTGCAGTCTCCTCTGAGAAAGCTCCTGGGCTGGGAGTGAAGACTGCACTGTCTGGCAGATCTCCTTGGGAATCTCTAAGCATGGAGCTACTTCAAAACCCAGACCTTCCCAATAGCACATACTCAATCCTGACAGAGGAATACTTTCTACTACCCATACTTCCTATTGGAGTATTCACCCCTATTCAATCAATGAGTAAGCTCTCTACCACTGCCTTCTGACCTTCTAAATAAAATGTTCGTAGAAAAAATAATGTGTTTTTACATGATACATAGGCTTGCATGTGCATCATGCAGGCTTTCTCAAGCTTTTTTGATATTGCTAGGAATACTGCAAAGAGAAACTGAAATTTCATCTATGTGTCACTCATTCCCTGGCTGAAGTTGTAAACCACTGCTTCTAATAATGCAATCAACTCCACAGAAATATATTGCATTGTCACAAAGACAGGCTTACGATTTCAATTTAGGAATAATTAGATGGAACAGATGTGAATGTCAAGAGTATCTGTGTCTGCAAATTCTTCCAATAATGCGTCTGATGACCGCAAAATGTTTTATGAGGTTCAAGCCTCATCCACAGCTAATGGCTCACAGTTAATAGWAGCAGTCAAAGGGCAAAGAAAGGAGAGGGGGTGTTCATGAATATTTATGAAGCAAAATAAGCAGCCAAGATATTCCCTTTTAACAGGCTTCATTACTTTTTTCACTCTCCTGATGAAGTAACAGTAAAATCCAGGCATTTGAGAGTTTTTCATCCACCAATCACAATCAGACTCATAAAATCATTTGAATGTACATATATTTATATCTACAAATGGAAACAAGAAGAATCAGACACAGTCCATTGTTTTTAAACTATTTTGTTGCTTGAGGACAGGACCAGATTGACAGACAGCTTTCTTCTGTGCCTCCTTCTACAAGCTGCTGAGTGTCTCCTGAAAACACTTGAGCCCTCTCAGAGCCATGAACAGAAGATGGGAGCCAAGCTTTCCTGAGAGATGTTCAGCAGTTGGCAGGATTACTTTCTTCATCCTCAAACCAGAGGCAGTCTGGGAAGGTTCCACCAACATGGCTTGTGTCTGTGCCCTTGGGCAGCATGGCTGACTTCTATCAGCAGGCTAATTCCTTGTCAGCCTTTGTTAGCCCRTGACAGTTCTGGTGAGAACACTGATGGGAATGGGCCTGGATGTCTGTGGGCATGTAAAAATTTGGGGGGATCAAGGCCTACCAAGGCCTACCTTATTACATTTGCCTATCATTAGCAATGATTTACTACTCCAAGCAGGTTGGAGCTGCCTGGAACCATACCAGCCTGGTTGTTGAAGCAGTAGGCTAACACCAGCAAGCAGTTCTACAGCTAGACTTTCTTAATCCACTACAGTCCCTCAATGCCACAAGTTACAGGAGCACTCCCTTCACCTAGGCATGATGCCAGGCAGCCATCAGCATATTGGACAGCAGAAAGCAATGGATGTAGGAGTGGACAAGCCCTCTGTGTGCTGGATTTATTCACAGCACTGTCATAGTTCACCACAGACTGCTGGCAGAAACTGCAAACACATCAAACCAGGCATGAAACTCTGAGTTCCTGCCCAGGTCACTGTCAGAGAAGTGTGCATGCAGAAAACACACTCCATGTATCACCATGAGATATAGACATGTACCTAAATTCAAACCACAGCACACAGAGTTGGGTTATGATTGTAACTGCAGGGTGTCTTGTCCTCTCTGCTGCTCCCACTCAATAGAGAAATGGTGCTGCAAAAACAAAGTTTTGCAAAACCTCAAAGAATAATACTCAGACACATTCATCAAGACGACCTAATTGATGCAGAGAACATTCCCTTGGGCTGAAGTTCAAGACCTTGGGAGATGAGGTTCCAACCAGCCCTTCTCTGCCTCCCAAGCAGTCTTGATCCTGACAACCTGTGGAAGGATGAGGTTAACAGGAGTTCTGTATGCCCAGCTATGTCCTTGCAAKCTCTAAGGATCAAAGAGAGAACATTTAACAGTGTTAAAAGCCTGAGCTTCAAAAATAAGTCCTAGGTCTGATTCCAGACTTTTAAATTTGAGAATGTGCTGAGCTAGGAGGCTCTCAAACTAAGCCCCTAGATAGCAACTATATTAAATCCCCATATCCTGGCCTGACACTGTTGGTTAGTCCTGCCAACTCTGTTCTATGAAAAAAAGCAAAAGGGAAGACAGCAAAGGGGACAAAGAACATGGCATCTTCTCTTTCTGTCTTTCAGTGTCTTGGTTACCCTGATGAAGTCCAAGTGGGAATGTTTATGCACATTTCTGCAGAGACTGCTGCCTACATTGGCATGTCAGTGATGCAGAAGGTTTGAAATGGCAGCTTGAGAATACACTGATTTTTTTTCAGAGCTCAGCAGCCCGTGCACACAGCCTACCAACACAGCCTGAGCAGCTCCTCCATAGACCAAGCCTTCAGAAGCTCCCAAAAGCACAGTGCCCACAGACACATTGCTCAGGTCAAGGCAAAGCTCCTCACTGCTTCCTTAGCCTCCAAGCTCTACGGCCTTTCAGGAGGCTGAAACATTGTTTGCTTGGGTTTCTTTCCTATGGACATTTCTAACTACAAAAAATTTATGTTCTTCTCATCAAAAATTTCTACAAGTAAACTTCTATGAGAAAATAAAACTTGAAAAATTTAGGTTTGGATCAACTGCTTGTCTACATGCTCTAGGATTTGGCTAATGATATGTAAACAGAAATATATTCTTGTAAGAAAATGCTGAAAACAAGAACAAAAGTTTGTTTAGGCCAAAATTAAATTTCATATAAAAAAAAACTCTTGATAGGTAATTTTTCTACCCATCTATACCAAAAATTGTATCAGATATGCCATTTTGGCACCTCTTCCACATAGGGATAAAATGGTATATCTTTTTAGCGCTTTCCCAGGGCAGCTTCTCAAGCAGCTTTCAACATCTACAGCCACGTACCCTACTGTTCACACCTTCTGTTTGTAAATCTTTCAGTCTTGATTGCTCCCAAATTATCAATGTCTATACCTTGTCACAAATGTACCCAGTCTTTTTAACAGCTCTTGACCTCTTATCCTTACCTGTACATGTAAACAACATTAATTCTGAAGATTTTTAGCAGAGGGTAGACAGTTAATTGATATTCTAGAATTAAGTATGGATCAACCCATTTTAGCTTCCTGCTGTTAAATGTGCAATGGCTCAGCAAGATATATACACTGAAAAAAATCTCATAGAAGCCTGTATGGGAGAACCAGAATTGTCCTTCTTGCAGTAGGAAATGTTCCTTCTTTCTTTAAAGAAAGTGCTTCCTTTAGTACATCCTATTTGCTAAATGTATTTTTTTTTGTGTTTGAAACAATGAATTTTATCTTTGTATTGCATTAACATAATAAGCATGAGACTCCTGTGATATCCATGCAGCTATTTTTAATTTATTCCAACAGAAAGGCAACTAGGTTTTCATTCTGCACTTATACACAAGAGATACTTTTTCTACATATTCATCACTCCTGAAAGCCAGTGCAATCCTACTAATAAGATTAAATCACTTATTTGTCTAACATACAACTTTTTGCCAAGATGAGAGGGATAAGCAACAACCTTTGCTTCAGTATGAATTGGGAGACATTTGGCATTCACGGCTCACATCTGTTACACTACACTCAATACTGCAATACGGCAAATGTACTTAAGTCATTAATGGATCCTGAAATATACACACATGGTCTAAACTAGAGTTCATCCATAAAGTATTGTTCCCAATGCCTGGAAATATTTGGGGTCAAGTAAAGTTGAAGGCGGTTAGTCACTTCTAAGCTCTCAATTCCAGTCTGCTCCCTCTGACACCAAGCTGCAAGCAGTGGTGCCTTCTCAAGGACTCGTGCAATTTTCTGTATGGATCTCAAAATTGCCCACAACCTTTTAATGCCTTTAATAAAAGTAAAAGCTTTGCTAAATTTATTCAAATGGATTCTTTGTAAATTTTCAACATACAGAGAGAAACTTAAGTTTGCATTTAGACTTGCAGTGGCACTGTGTACTGACAGTACTGGAGCTTATTAGGAAACAAATTATTTCCCAGATAATTAGAATACTGGATGTCACACTGCTACAATTCCATTTCTGAAGGATTTTTACATTGCTCAAGTCTAATAGAATTGTTTCCATAGGGCTATTTGTTAGTTTAAAAAAGGAACAGAATAGCAGAGGAATTTTAAGTATAAACTAACAGTCTGCTCTCGTGATTGCATCTCTATGTTGGGGCATAAAATCTAAAATTGAAACTGTGCRGAAAATTACTATATAGGCAAAAAATGAAATCCACTAACACCTCATTAACAGAGGAAAGTTGGATAGTGGTCAAAAATATGAATACTGACAAATGAAAACTATTGTTTTAATCTTCCGTTTTAATCTACCAAGGTTATTTAAAGTACCAAAGTAAGTACATTTGTTTCACTGTTATTTTTAAATACTGAGTATCAAGTTATTTGCTGGAACAGCTCTCTGGTATAATAGCTGCCCCATGATTTTTCCCTGATCAGACTCTTCTAACTTCTCTGCTTATAAGTTTTTACAGAACCCATTCCTTTCTTTATCCTGAAATTCTACATATTTTTGAGGGGTTATCTCCAGGACATAATTCAAGAAAAACTATTTGGAGATCCAGAAACTGTCTGTGGGAAATCTAAGGTCAAATGTTTCTATTACTATTTGGGGATCCAGAAACTGTCGGTGGGAAATCTAAGGTCAAATGTTTCTATTACAGCTTTCTATATGATGTATCAAAGGTACTCCCCAAACAGATGTCTGAATTTCCTTTGAGAACTTCCTAACTTTATCAGAGACTGTTCCCATTAGCTCCTTTAGAGCTCTGTGACATGCAGACAAAAGTGCAGGAGAAGCATTTCCCCACATAGCTTCTTACTGGCAATCCCTTTTATAACCCTGACCTGACACCTTTTGGCTCCAGAAGCTGGAAAGAGCCATTGCCAGTAGCTCTTGTACTTCATGAAGAGGGTCACAGCCCTGGAAGGGCTTCACAGAGCATGCAGAAGAGAGTGGCTAACCACAGCCACCATCTGTGACTTCTCCTAACTGGACCGGCATGGGGACTGTAGCAGAGATTCCTCCCAGTAGATAAGAGATACATGATTTAGGAAGTGAAGAATCTCACATTAACCAGTAGACAGCCGGGTAACACAGAAATCACAGCCCACATTGGTGACCTCTCAAGCCCCCAAGTTCCCTTTTCAAAGCAAGTCAGCTGAGAATCTGGCACAACCCCAGACTCGTGGCAGGGTGCTGGATGCTCTTTGGTGCCCTTTGGACCAACGCACAGCATGAAGACAGGACCTGCTGCTCACTGGGAGGAGGATGGGCATAGTGTATCTCTGTTCTTCTGGTTTTCACTGCCCTGGAAGGTTGCAGAGGTGTGTACAGGGACATCTTTGAAGCAGGGTTTATATAGAGAGATAATATCTTTCATTTAAACTGATACAGTTGGAAGAAACAGAGAGACAAGCTTTGAGCTTGAAAAACTTTTTGTTTTGCCTTCCAACTATGCCAGTTGAGCTAATATAAGATATTCTCTCCGTATAAAACTTGGCCTTACTTATGTATTTTAGACAATCATGACTACAGAAATCCTACCACTGTTTACTTTAACCACTCTGTCCCAGGATCTTTCCTCTTTAGTCTGAGAGGGTAATTTTTTTCTTCAATCTCCACAGACTGTGTGGGTCTGTTCCTCCCCTACCCAGGCTGTTGGTGTTAGTGATAAGACCATACAGCATGCAGATGACTCCAGTATGTGCTATCTTTCTTATAACCAAAATTAATAGCATTGTCCCCAGATTTTTGAACAAAGGCTCGCAGAAGGAAGGAAACACATCAAAGTCCTTCAACTAACACAGCAAGTCTTCTACCAACATGTTAATCCCACTTGATCTCACAAGACACTGCCATAACAGACATCCTTGCTTCCCCTCCCCACCCACCTTCATTGTCCTCTCCCTGATGGCAGGAGACTGAGAWCCAAACCCACACACATTAAGTATATCTTAGAGTCACCAAATACCAAAATAATGAAGTCAGAAAGAATGGTACCCATATCCATTTGGTGCTGTATGGACTACATCCTATCTTACCAGACATATGTGACTATTGTGGTGCCATTACCCACGATGTCAAGATTTGCCTGTGCCATGCTTTAACCCCATCCAGCAGCCAAGCCCAACACAGCCACTCACTCACTCCCTCCCTCCACCAGTGGGACTGGGAAGAGAATTGGAGGGATAAAAGCTGGAAAACACGTGGGTTAAGATAAAAACATTTTAATAGCTGCACACACAAGCAAAGCAAAACAAGGAATTAGTTCCTTGCTTTGCTTCCCATGGGCAGGCAGGATTTCAGCCACCTCCAGGAGAGCAAGTCTCCATCTCATGTAATGGTGATTTGGGAAGACAAACACCATCACTCCAAACATTTCCTCCCCACCCCCTTTCCTCTTTCTTCCTCCCCCTTTATACATTTAGCATGATGCCATACAGCATGGAATATCCCTTTGGTCAGTTTGGGTCACCTGTTCCTCCCACCCTCTAACTTCCTCACCAGTGTGACCCTATAAAAAGCAGAAAAGGCCTTGTCTCTGGGTCAGCGCTACTCAGCAATGCCCAAAACATCTCTATATTATCAACCCTGCAGCACAAATCCAAAAGACAGCCCCATACCAACCACTGGGAAGAAAATTAACTCTACCCCAGCCAAAACCTCCACAGGCTGTGACAATTAGTAGTGTTTAGTTATCCAGACACATAATTAAAATAAGTTTCAGTGCATGTAAAATGAAGCCACTTACTTATTAATAGCTATATCAGGTCATTGTATACATTAGAGATCCCTCATTATGTTTGAGACAATTTCTATTTCTCTGTCCTCCACTAAAGCTTTTTTTCACAGTACTGACAGCAGCTACTCAAGGGACCTCACTGTAATCTCCAAGATAACAGCACCACACCTACACAATTACACCACTGAGTAGCAGCGGGAGGCTCACAGGATGCAACTTCTGCACACCAGAGCCATCACTCACATATTTGTTAGAAGTGCAGGTCTGCCCACATTTAGAGCTGAACACAAACCACATCCCTGTTACTGCCTGTCTCTCTATGGAATTGCAAGTCGTGCTTTCACCAGCTCCAATACATCAGATACATACACATGTACATGCACAGCCTGTGGAATAGGAAAAATGATTATTAATGTTATTTCACTCTTAATGCCTTAGCAAAAGTTCACACGCTTGATGTATGAGGACATATTAAGCATTCATGTGATAGCTTGATCAATCAACAGATCAATAGCTCACCTGATCATCTGTCACCTTTAATTCTACCAGGATTATATCTCTTAAGACAAAAGACAGTTCTTTCAAACACCTTACAAAAAAGCAGATGTATCAGCTGTTTCTCTGGCCTATATCAGTATTAATAATCACAGGATCCTTGTAAGCTTCTTCTTGTCTTCTGCATCTTTTAATTTCTAGCAGCATTCAGTTGCTGCATAGAAATAGATGCATTTGCATTGTTTGCTACAAACACCAAGGATTTTAATAAAGCCACAGTTAAGTCTCTGAATGATGCCCAACCCATGTTTCATTGTTTTTTATAGTAGGTCCTCTGGTAAGCTGAATTCTTTAGCTAGATTATTTGACCACAAAGCAATCATCAAACATTGGTGCTTCCTAAACTACCTCACATCCCTCCAAATATAAGTCAGTCCAGCAGTTACAGAACAGAGTCCAGATTCTCAGGTCCTCCTCTTTTTTATGCAATTTCTTGCCCTTGAACTTGGAAAAACTATCTAGCTTTGCTCTGTCCCAGTCACACAGGTTATGGAGTGGATGTGCTGAGCACGCTAGCCTTGGCAGGCATTGCTGACCAGCATCAGCAAAGCTGCATGTGAAAGCCTCATGTCTGGCTTACAGGAGAAACTGAACAAGGGTCTTGCCAGTGCTGAAGGCATTGATCCTTCCAGCTTCAGGCAGATGAGAGGTTACCTGTACTGCCGCCTCACCCAAAGGAGGAGGCACAGAGACAGTGCAGCCCACACACGCTGCCCATAGCACAGAAAAGTCAAAGCTCCTACGGTTATCTGTACCTATAAACAGTCCTGGCTCTTGAAAACAGCAACATAGGGATGACAAAGCAAAAAGGACAATTTGAAGACGCCTTTCCAAAGGCAAGTCATGCTCTTGGGAAGCTACAGAGTCAGGAAACTGGAGGATCTGCAGAGGGCAAGGGGTCAAAGCAGCAAGAGCTGTTATCACAGACAGTAATATATTATCCTTGATTCACAGTGAAAGAAGAGTGCTTGGAGCAGAGGCTGGCACTTCTCCAGTGCCAGAAGAAAATTGAAACATGAAGAAGTGATGGCAGGTCCATCCATCATATTCGGATTTCTAACCACCACATTCAGAGTGGAGGATCCCTGGTAAAAAAAGCTTACCATGTTTCAAGTGAAAACATTCAAYGACAAGGATCCTTACAACAGAAACTGCTGATCTTTTAAGCTGGGATCACATCTTGACACTAAGATCAGAAGACAAGACACCACAGGAAAGAGTTCAAGTAATGTGGTTCATTTCTAGGGAAGTTGTCCTATGAACAGAGAACAGAAAGGACAACAAGGAAATCCTCTCCAGTGAAGCTTTCCTACTCCTGCCAGAACAGTGATATACTGTGTTTTTCAGGAATTCATTTAGTCTGAATAAACTTAATGCAGAATTGGCCAGATGCTTAGGTCAGCATAAATTGGTGCAGCTCTCCTGATTTTTAGGTGCCAAAACTCAGTACAGGGTATACCCAAAGTGCCAAACATTCATCATTACCAACATAACACATCACTGCTCACGGAAGTAAAGGTTTTGGTGCTGCTTCAAGACCCCCCCAGCTACAGTACATTTATCTTTCCTGCCGTTCAGTTGTTCTCTGTCTCCTTGAAATTAACGTGCAGATTTATTAAGCTATTGTTGTAGTAATGTACATTACTTTTACTTACTTCTGGAAAAAGTTACACTTCTTTCATTTATCTCACAACACACAGACACTCAGAGTGTATACAATCAGTTTATAAATGCCATGTGACCTAGCTGGCTGAAAGGTGCTCTGTGAGTATCATAAATCATTTTTTTATCTCCCTTGGCTCTTTTTATAAATATCACGTCTTGGCTTTGGATGTCTTAAATGCTTTGGACCATTTCTTTTGTTTAGGCAGTAAAAACGGCGATAAGAAGTTGTTTATGAACAGGGAAAGAAAGACAGGTATTAATATTTCTCTGCTGTGGCTGAAAGCACAGTCCCAACAGGGGCTGAATTTCCAATCTTTTGCATAAAAGCCATCAACAACCTTTTTCACTGGGCTACCTGGGATGTTGTTTGAAGCTCAATGCACACTAGAAATTCCACATAAATTAGTCACCTGAGGGTATCAACATGGACCCGTGACTATAATAGAAGCATATTGACATTAAAAAGGCTMATTAACTGCTTCCTTTCTGTGAGTTGCACACTGTGTACACTGTGCTCAGCACCTTCTGAGCTGCTGCAGACACACCAGCAAATCCCCTCATTCCATGGAGCTCAGCACAAGAGCTGCTTAAAAGGTCTGCACAGAAGCACAGAGGAGCAGCAGTATGAGGGGATGAGCGCTCCACAAGCAAAGGGATAGAGAGTTCAAAGTGTATCCCTTTCCTTCATGTGGAGCAAAGCTCCCTTCATGCATGCACCATTTCTGGAAAATCAGACTTGACTTCACATGTTTTTATTCCTCAGTACAAAGTGCCACTGAACTGCGGTAGTTCTATGCAGCATGTTTGGGGCTGATAAGAATAACAGTGTGTGGGGAATTTAGTCCTTCATTTCTCACAGGGGAAGACAGACTTTGTGGCAATTTCTCACTGAAAGACAACCCCAAAGAGGGCTGTGAACTCACAGCATCTGGAGGTTAAAGTCAGGCAATTCATCCAGGAAGTTGCACATTCTGATTAGAGGATCTTAAGGTGTTAAGTAAAAACCAGTACACTTCCATGAATGCAACTGAAATAAACTGTGAATTACTGAAGTAATTCTCAAGCCATACAGGCTTGATTGCCTTGTATAGTGATTTGCACTCACACACTGTGAGTATCAAAGGCAGGTGTAAAATGCCTGCAGTGGAGAAATAGGGGATGCTGATTAAGGGCATTTTATACACACACTGCCCTGAACTTAACCGGTGTGAAAGCATACTACAAGGTAAAGAGGAAAAATTCAGTCCCCAGAACTCCAAACACACATCCTTTGTGGCTATCAAGTCCTTTATACTTGCAGCTTTCCTGATACTAATGCTTACTCCTTACAATTCCTTTTGCTAGAGAAAAGTCCACAGCAAAATCTGTTCTAAGTCCCAGAAAGATCTGGACTACCTGAAGCCCATTTTCAGGTTTTCCTGTTCATTCCCACTTTTTCAGTTTATAGCCTCCACAGTGTGTTTTTTGTATTGCCTCTTTTCTATGTTATGCACCCCATAAGATGAGTAGCCCTTCAGTGTTTTCCCTCTAACTGTTCTGCAGCAYCACCTTTCACCCAGAGAACCTTTATGCAGCCATGAGGGTGACGTGAGAATGAGCAGCTGCATGGGTCAGGTCAGTGGCAATGGGGCAGTAAACCTTTCATTTGGGGTCACCAACAACAATCCTAATCACCTCAATACAAAACGAAAGTAAAATGAAAGTTGTTCTTTTTTATGACTTTTTGGTCAACTGTCAAAAAAGGAGTTAGCAGTTTCACAACAGACTGAAATGTCAGAGAAAATAATTAATACATAAACAGAGAACAGAGCACTCATGTGATGCCAACACTACTACACAATAACAAAACCAGGTCTGAAAACCAAACTACTAACTTCTCACCTTTTATCTTCTAGGTAATGATGCAGGTGCTCTGGTGGGAGGCAGAAACATGCATTTCTGTTGCCTCTGCTGTCCTCCTTCAGAAGTAAAGCACAGGACTCAGTGGCTGGGAAGGTAAAGCCCATACTAAAGCCACCACACAACAGGGGAAGAAATTATGGAAATACAGGGTGCCAACAAGAGAGATTATCTGCTTGTTCCTTTCACAGCTGCAGTCCAAGGAGGAGCAGAAAATGCTTCCCTGTAACATCAGGTTCTGCTGACTTAGCATTAAGATGGATGGACACAGTTCTCAGGTAAAGCTCTTTATGTGTCAGAGAGCACCAGAACCAAAAAGAAAAATTTGTAAGAAGCCAGTACCCCTACAAAGCCAGCTCATTTCACATTTTTATACTCTCCACACTCGTCTTAGAGATAACATTTTCCCCCCTGGCTAGGAATTAAAACATCTTTTTTTCTCTTTTATTTCACTGGCTCTAAGGAAAAAACAGTGTGAGAGAGATAATGCTGTGGCAAATGCACAGTGAAAATGCTAAGAGTTAACAAAAAACCCTGGCTAGGAATGGGAGATAAGGTTAAGGGCAATGACCTTCTTTTTGCTCCTAAAAATGTAGAACAAAGGTTAGCTGTTCTACTAACCCTGCTCACTGTTATTTTTTGACTCCTCGTGGCCCAAAGAATGCCCTGAAGCAAAAAAATTGCCTCAAATCTCATGGCCTGTTTGAGGTACATTCTTTGAGAACCTCTTTCTTTCATCAGATACAAAGCAGCCAATGAATGAAGACAGCTGTCCCTGAAGAAATGAGAGCACCCAGCCACACTGGGTTTGAGGTGCTTGGGGCACTCTGGCAGCCATCAGCAAAATCTAGGGAATTTATTTCTCCTGTTACATCCCATCAAATTAACCACTGCATGCTCAGTTGGACTGCTGCAAAGAAGAGGACCAGAGCTTAATTTCATTAGCCATCACTGACTAAAATTCCAATAAAATAGGATAGGAGAATAATGCTGGAAGGCATACTGATCTGTCACAATCCTAACATAACCCACATTGTAGTTGACCGTAAAAAAGCAAAAATATCTCACACAGCAACTCCCCCTAGGCCTCCAGACTAATTCTGACTGCTGTGGCCATTCTGAATTGGGTTTTTTATGTTATTAACAGCAGCAGTGATATCTGCTTCCTCTGTCTCAGAACTCTGCTTGATATTGGAGACTTGCTTTCAAGCTCCAAACAGCTTTTGTGCATGAAGCTTGCTTGCCTCTTTTCTTCTTAGATGTCTGTCTTTAAATGGAATTGTAAGGCTGGCAGGACTGGGCTGAAAAAAAAAAAAAAGAACCATTAAACCTTGATAATTTTCTGCTAGAAGAAACAATTTAAGCCAAAATGACAGTCAGATCAGGAAAAAACATCCGCTTTGATAAGCTGGTAATTAAACAGAAGCTGATGAGGCAGCGTGATCAGTCAACCATGCTGGCCAAGATGTTACTGTCAAGTAGGACAGCAAGTTTTAAAGGCAAATTTTACTCATCACCCTCTTAGAAGATGCCACAGATATTCCACTACAGAGGAGAGGTCATGTACAGAAAAACTGGAAGGATCCTGGTCTTACAAGAGAACCCCAAACACAAGGAGCATGCCATCAGAATTAAAAAGCTGAAGCTAAGAAATGTTTTTAGTACTTTATTGATTTTGTCACATGTCTGGTGATGAGTGAGAGGAAGGATAACTGACTTGGAATCCCTCAGACAGCACATTATGTTCCAGGGCAATAAGCTGGAGCAATCATAAAGCTTAGGACTTGGGAAAGGATGCATTTACTTGGTGTATTCTGTGAGGACCAGAACTGGCCCTGAAGACCTGGGACTCGTGGAAGTGATTATGTGCCAGAGGAGTCAAAGGAAGGGACATACAGAAATCTATGCAGAGGAACAGGTTTGAAATCACATCAGCTCAGTCTATGGAAACTGAGCAAAGGCAGGTGGGACAGTTCACAAGATTCACGCCTGTGATAGAACCAGCTCACATTAATTAAGGTGTCAAGATTTGCACGGCTCTCCCAGCCCACTAGGTTTGCTCATGCTGCCCAAGCTGTTGCCATCAGTCCCTTTGTCTCCTTCCTCAGTGCCAGTCCCCAGCATGAACAAGGCACACGTGGGGAGCCTCTAGTCCAGGGCTGAACCCCCTGCTTGGGAAGGGAGCCCCACTGGCCCCCACAGAGGCCCTCATATCTGCCAGGGAGGAGAGTGGGACCAAGAGGTGCCACTCACTGGGGTTGTGTTGGCATGTTCAACCATGAAAGAAGCGGCCACAAAGCCCTAGTGGCCCCACTGAAAAAGAATGCTAAAATCCAGCCTTGCTCCATTTTTTCTTCTTTCCCTGCATGTCCAGCCCTTCCATGCTCAAAAGGGATTTGGCATGCAAATCACTCATTAGTATGCACACAAGAGATTCCCTATTCCTGGTAGGTCTGAGTGAAAAACACATGTGTGGCAACTGCAACCCCTGTGACATTAAAAGTTCAGTATGTAGCTATCCAGATATCTCAGTTAGAACCTATCAGACTAATAAAGAAATCAGCTGTTTTTTTTAAGTTAAAGAATTTTAAATGGCACAAGCTAAAAAAAAAAATATTATTCCTTGTAACAATATTAAGGCTTACAAAGTCTATGTATGCAACAAAGACCATCACAACTGGTCTATTCCCTATTTAATACAAAACACCAAGGGTATGGGAGAGGTTTTTCATAATGCCCAAACAATGGAAAAACACAAAAAATCCATAGCAATTATTAACAAGATTAACCAGTGATATTTGACACCATTAGAAATTTATATTGCCTCCAATGGATACTGGATTGGACATTTGGAGATCACTGAGGGATCACAGGGAGTGAAAAATGGAGGGGGAACAGGAAAAAAATAACAAATGTGTCAGCTTGTATAGCTTCAAAGCTACAAGGTTCAGTTCAAGTTTCAGACTCTTCCAAATGCACAGGGATTTGAATCTCTAAAATTTAGCTTCAAATTCATAATCTAAACTTCTCCAAAACCTCTTAGGATTTTTTTTTATTTTAATGTTTGTTGTTTTAATTTTATTTTAATGTGTTGTGTCATATGAACTTCAAAACAGAGAGAAGTATCCTTGTTGCTCTGAATAGTCTGAAACATTAATCACCAATAATATTTTCATTATCACAACCACAGTTTCAGAGCAGGGAGGGTTTCTCACTCTTTGCTCTTAGAAAAGCCAGAGTTTCTTGAGTGTTGGCTGCTAAACAATTGATTATTATCCTGTGGGCTTTTCCCCATCCTTTCTTTTATGTAGGCTCACTGTGTGCCTGCACAGATGATAGGATGTATATTTTGCAGCGTGCTGTTTTAGCACATGGCTCAGCATGCAGAGCACACACTCTCCAGTCTGACTGTCAGTGTTCCCAGCATCAGGACATAGATAAATAGCTCTCAGGATAGGGCTTATTAGGCTCCACCGAATAGCCAAGAGGAGCAACAGATTCGTGAAGTGAAAGAATTCAGCAGGTGGAAAATACTCGTCACTGGATTTGAGCAAGGACACATGTTGCTCTTAAAATACTTCCTAGTAGCTGTAGAAAAAGGTAGAAAACCACATTTGAATTAGTTCTCTCTGGCTTCACCTTCACTGAAGGGAAGGTGCATTCTGCAGCACACCTCCAAGCCCTGGGGTGCACTTAAGTGAGGAAACCACTGCAGCCCTGTCATTCCCATCTGCCTGGGTTTACTCTCCAAGGAAACAGCAACAAGTGTGGAAATGACATCTGCTCGAGCCCTACCCTGACAGAGAGTTGCAACCCCAACAATTTCACTGCAAATAGCAATGAAGAATTCCCAACCCCATTGTTTAGATAAATGGGACCACATCCTATTATTTTTATATTGAGCTCTTTGTCTGCACCCCAAAGGCTTGAAAGTGGCCAAACTGCACATCTTGATTCCTAAGATTCACAATCACTTGAATTCACTGAGTACATTGGAAAGCATGAGTGGAAAACAAAGGTGATGACCAGGCAGTAGGGTACACTGTGGCAGAACAGCTCAGAGCTGCCTCCTGATGGAAAGCTATTKCCATGTCTTTATTTATATAGAGGAGTTCCCTGCTACTTACACTGAATTTGAGAATCTCTCATGCTCCACTAAGTAAATTTGCATGATGCAGAACTAACTAAGCACAGGCAGAATTGTTCTGTTCTCAGGCAGAATATTTTTTGTGTGCTTGTTGCTGCTTTGTTTTAAACCTTCTCAGGATTACTCCAACTAGATTGAGGTGGAACTTCTGCATAAAACAGTTTTCTGAACAGCCCATGCTTGCAGGGTGAGAGGCTAGAAATTTCATGGTGGAAGCATCTGCAGTGGCAGGGACAAGGGCGGGGGGGGCGCTCAAGGAATTTGCCTTCAGAAAAAGCTCTACCCAAAAGGAGCCAGAGCAGAGAGCTGGCTCCAGACAATGAGGGATAAATTACAGCTTGGAGAGAGYTGAAGGAAACAGAGTGTCAGGTCAGAAAGTGAAATCTGTGAGGAGACTGTGAAGTGACAAAAGCTGCCATGCCAGAGGCCATGCCATCATCACYTTCTAGCACACCCCTGCAGAGGGGACGCCGCTGGTGCCCAGGCAGAGATGGCACCCAGCATCCCCAGGGACAGAGTGAGAGGGAGCCATCCCTGCCTGCTCTCCTCCCTTCCATAGTCAATGGGGTGGTGTCAGGACTGTAACTAGCCCTCTGACACCAGAGCTGAGGGAAGCACTGCATTCCCAGAGGAGCCTTTGCCCTGCTGCTGCCAGTGCAGAGACAAGTGCACAACATGTTTACTGAGACAGGGAACCGTGGTTTTTATACTAATGCTGTCCCTACTTTGGGCTTTTTCTCTTTTTACTGCTGATGCCTGCCCTTGCTGCGACTAGAAGTCCCATATTTACATGAAAATGGTTTCATTTCAGGAATTATTAAGTGTGTTTAAATATTAAACAGTCAATAAATGCCAAATCAAGACAAATACTCGTTTAAGATGTAAGTAGAAAGAAAGGTTTCAAGTCAGCAAAAGCCAATGAGACATGAGATCCCACTCAGGGGAGGGCACACGCCTGACAGCATCAGAACAGATGTCCCATCCCAGAAGAATTGTTTCAACTTCTGTTGGCACTTTAGGATTTCCTTATGGTTTTTGTTTTGATTGCAACCCCAATTTCAAATTTACCTTCTTTTAGGAAATAAAATAGAATAGCACATATACAAAATGCATTTCACCTCTCTCTCCCCCCACTCAAGTCCTGAGGGGATTTAGAAATATCATAAAAGTCATCCCAAGCCAAAATCTCTAAATGTCCAGTGCTTCATGGATGCAGAGGATGTAGCATAGGAGCACTGAACTGGACAGGTTTTGCCCCACCCCTACCAGCCCCAGATATGATGTAGCATGGCAGGAGGACACCCATAGGCTGTGCTCAGCCTCTGCTACCTTGCAATGGATGCAGTCAATACCATGCAGCACTGAACACCCCACAGCTGATGTGAAAATGCTGCTGAGCACAATATTCATTGCTGAAAGAAAAATCAACACTTTCTGTATTGCTTTGCCTGTAGTGGCATGCTCATGGTGCCTGCTTTCCACTGCTGCACTCATCAATATGGCAAAGCTACCAGACCCGTTAAATTACAGCCATGATTATTCATGCCTTACCTAGCACTTGCCTGCAGCCAGGTTTCCTGGAGAATCTATGGGCGGCCTGAAGGGAAAGATGCTGTACAGAGAAGTGTCATGCCAGAGAAAAAACATTCTATGAAGGCAGTCTTCTCAGAAAAGGAGTATGGTTAGCACACAACCTGAACAAATTGCTGGAGATCCACACCAAGTCACAGGTGCAGCTGCAGTTGGAACACAACATCAGGGCGAGGAGCAAGAAAAAGGCACACAAGCTCTGATTGAAACCCCAGAGGACTGAATTCAGAGGACTTAGGCTCAGCTTCTTGCTTAACAAATCCTCCCAAGGATTGATTTCCATACCAGTGAGGTCTGCATGATTTTACCTCGTTATGCTGAATAGTGTATGAGTCACAATACCTGCAGAGGTTCCTAGAGGTTCTCTCTTAGGTGTCTGTAAAGCACATGTTTAAACTGCATTTCCTAAGTCATAAACAGATACATAAGTCTTCCTGATTTACATTCAAGGTGGGTTTTTTTTAACATGAAGGTCACCTTGAAAGCTGCAGTGCAAAGAGATAACTCATTTTATCTCTACTATCACAGTCCTGCCTCTGCCTGCCATAGCAAAAGATTCTCACAACATGAAAAACTCATTTTTAACTCTTATTCAAAATGGACCTGCCAGAGATTTTGAATATACAGCCATGATTCAAGAGCACCTGCCTGGCCACATCAAAGAGCTGTATGGGTAGGAAGGTGAAAGATCCCTTGGYGCTTTGCTCACTTTTGAAGTAACTTTTGAGAGGCAATATGGTTTTGGAGATATGATGGTGGCTCTAGCAATCAGAAAACCTGGATTCTATTTCTGGCTCTGTCACTGACCTGATGAATGACTCAAGACAAATGACTTCCACATATCTGCCAAGTTTCAGAGAGCAAGTGTGAGACTCACACTATCCCATTTTCCCCCAAGCTGCCCCTTCACAACCACAGCTTCCCACACATTTGCAGCACAGTYATGACCTCTGTTATGCCTTGTGATACCTTACACAAGTTACAGCTTAGCAGCCACCTCCTGATATGCCAGCCTGCTGTGCCTGGGGTGTAGAACCCCAAAGCAGAAGGGAAGGTTCAGTCCTACAAGTCAGTCTTATCAGAAGCACATACTTCAGCTCTCTCTCCATGAATTAAAGCCAGATGCATCCAGGGAGGCTTTATTCCTGGAACACAACTCATGGACTATCATCAGCCGTGCACACTCAGTGTTCACCTGTATACATCTCATTTGAGATATGTGGAAAGTCAAGAGGTCCACTTCCAATTATGTACCTCTATTTTTCCTTCTGCCACTTCCACTGACATGAACAATCCTCTGGCACAAGGATAACATTTTTGTTTACCATGGCCTGCACAGAAAAAAGAAGCTCCAAGGACACCAAGTACTTCCATATCTTCATAACTACAGATTCATCTTCCCACCCAGCAGATCCTTCCTGCAACAAGCCCTCTCTGTAACCACTGAAGTACATCACTAGTGATCCCATTTCCAAGGGCTGGCACTGATTATTTGCTGAAGGACATTTGCAAAGTGTTTTGCATGGGCTTATGTATCTTCTAATGCATATATCAGAACATATCAGTAAGAAGGGAGTGCTGTAATCTTTGACTGAAAAATCTATTTGTGAATCACCCATTATCATTATTGTTAAATATTATGATTATTTCATCAGTTACTCCAACAGAGGAAAATATGTACTATGACTAGGAGTCACTAGGGGATTCTCTGCCCAGCCTAATATCTGACTCTTTTCTGAAAACAAAGACTGCCTACAGCGTATTGATTTTTGTTTACCTTTCACAACTGAGAGGTAGAACTCTAAGGAATCTATTTCTTGATTTTTTTCTTTTTTCACCAAAAAAGTGCTATGAGGAAACATAACTACCTGTAAAATTTAAATTAAACTTCTGTGCATAAATTCATTAATGTTGCTCTTCATTTGGTACCACTTGAAATCAACAGAATTCCAATCTCCATTGCCCTAGTGTAGAAGGGCAATGGAGATTCTCTCTTGTTCTGAGGGGAGGAAGAGCCTACAGCAAGAAACAAATGACTAGCCCTTTCTGAAAGCAATTTGAATCTCTGTGTGCATGATGTAACACCAAGAGTGATACCTCTGCTTCTTAAAAACATACTTCAGTTTAAGTTACTTTATGCAAAGTGTCCCCACAGCCCCTGGATGGTAACAAGAGAGGAAAACACATAGCACCAAGTCATCAGTACTATAAATGGAAAATACACAGGGGAAGAGCAGGGATAACAGAACACAGAACAGGTGGCAGAGGAAGAAAATCTCAAAGGGAACATCAACTGTCAGTGGAAAAACCCTCACAAGGCTTCTCCCACCAGTGCTTTTGTTCTACATGTAATAACAGAAATGCCAAAGTAGAGGATATCACTGAATGGGCACCGTACATAGAGAGTGACAAAAGTGAGCCTGAGCAGTCTAAAAACTACATGATGAAGAGACAAAAGGGAAAAAGAAGGAAAAAGCCATCTGACAGAAGCAACACTGGAGTTAAGAGAGAGCAAGTTCAAGATCACAGAGGAAACCTGTTTCAGCGGCAGGAGTTCCAGATCAAGGCAGTGCCCTCACTCGGACAGCACCCTGACATAAGAGAAGCTGATTGCCTCTCAGTGTCCTTCAGCAGTGAGGAAGTGGGAAACTGGAACAGGCTGAAGAAAAGAGTTCACCTGACTTTGCCCAAAAATGTCTGCATCTAGAAGGCAAAGAAAGTGAGAATTTTCTTTCCATTTAAGGAAGGACATAACTTTAAGCAAAACTCAAGAGTAAATACTTGGACAGGAAAGAGCCAAAGCCCTATAATTGAGAGGTTGGATTAACCACTCACACAGGCTCCTCTAAAATCCTTGTTATGTGATTCTTACCTCTGAGAGTATAGTAACTTTTTTCCACAACTTTTAGCAAACTAAATAATCTTTAGTATTTGAAAATTGTGAAACAGGTAGTTCCTTCACCTTGGCTTTAAAGTAGGGTCCACAAGAGTACAGAATAGAGACCATTCATTCCACCAATCTTCATTCACAAGGAGTCAAATAGCAAGAAAACACTGTATCCCAACCTTTATTCCTCAACATTGCTATGGGAGGACTGCTCAGTCCATGCTTCTGCCAGTCCATGGAGCCAGGAGTTCCTCAAGGCTGGAGCTTGAGGTCCTCTTCAAGCTTACTCTGTGCAGAGAGACATTTGTGCCTTGGCCGATTAAGCGTGTACCAGCAAGGATCGCACAGCTCTGTTTTACTGCCTCCTATTTCATGATCTTCTATTTTTGTAATGCTGCCAATCCCAACTCATTGCAGACTACCCTCAGTGGATTTGCAGATTTATCTGGAGAAACTTCTGGCTGCTCAGTGCACGAATCCTAAACCCTGACCTTGGGAATGCAAAAAAATCCAACGGCGACTCTGTCAATATTTCAGGTCAATAACATTGCAGAGGTTGTGGTCTTCTGGAGAGCAGTGAGCAAAGGATCCCACAGCTGTGTTATTTTGGAGGTTCAGGATAAGGTTAACTATTTACAGATAAAAGCCTGTAACCAGGTTAGCTGTGCATGCCAATGAGAAGAAGCAAGAGCAGCCTCCAAGATGTGACAGCACTGTAGATCTTCCCCCAGCAAGGCAGCACTCCCCTCCAACAAGCTCAAGGCTTAAGATTCCTTACTTAGAGGCAAGTAAAACAAAAGCACTGTAGAGATAGGCATGACAGAAAGGAGAATGGAGGATTACATGGCTCTAGCAAAGCCACAGGGAACCCATCCGCATGAAAGTGAAATGAACAATTCACCAAAAAATGTGCTGTGGATACAGGGTCCTGTTGTCATCCCCTGCACTGCTAGCTATTGATTTTACAGTATTTGTAAGATTTATTCCCTTTTATTTTCACCAGGGGAAATTAGGCTGTCAAGATCTATTAACCCAAAACAAGCCATTATCCCTCTCATGATTACAGCCGTCCAGGGCTGGCTGCAAAAGGCTCCCAGGCTCTGTGTGACAGGGAAAGAAGCTGCTGGCTTTTACACACCCCTCACAGCCACCCTGCCTGTCCCACTCAGGGCCAGCTGCATATCCAGCTAACCAGCCTGCAGAGGACAAAGCCAGAAACCTGTGCCTGAAGTGACACATCTCCCCCTTCTCCCCTGACACCAATGCCCTACAATTGTGTCCCACAATTCATTGAAAAGCATCCCTCTCTTGTGTCTTTGAAGAAAACCAGGAGACCTCCAGGGCAGGCATGGACTAAAGACATGAGTGCATGCATGGCTCAAGACAACACTGGCATTCACACTCAAATGCAATATGGGTTTCTCTATTTACTTTTTTACAGTGACTCTATCTGGTCACTTCATGAGAAAGAAGCAGAATATTAAAAGAGATACTCTCGAAGCCACAGGGATATAAAGCATCCAAAAATAGAAAAAATAGTTGGCTAAACACCAGAATGGTGCTGTCACCAAATTTTGTTTGAGAAGTGTGCAGACCCTTCAGTGGTAGGTTCTAAGGAAACTGGGATCTGACCTCAGTTGAGGCACTATTGTGGAGAACAGCCATCCTCAAGGGCTGTGTTAATTCTCCTACTAAAATCTCTGCTCTACACATTCAGCATGGGATTTTCATAACCCTTTAAAGTGGTCAAATAAAAATTAGTCGCCCTTGGATCAAGACCCTGTGCTGTTCCCCAGTGGCAACTATTTCCATAACAAACTGCATCTCTCTAACTCCAGCTTGCTCAGCACCACTCAGACACACTAAATAGGAGTTGTGAAGTGCAGACCTGGAAATAGGATTCATGCCCTCTTGACTTCTAGAGCTGAGTGCATTTCCCCAGGCAACAAGGGCATTTTGACTGGTGGAATACCAGGCACTATGGGACACACTTTTCTTACCTTAAGTTTTTTCAAACCACATGAAAAACAGCCTGGGCTTTTAAAGCTCTTTTGAGGCCCACCCAGTTGACTGCAGAGTGAAGTTAATTCACTCACGTACAGTGCCTCATTTCTGAGATGCACACTTAAGCCCAGGAAAAACACTCCACAGTACAGGCTCAGTATGTGATTTTCAGTGCTAATAGTGTGGTAAAATCAAACCCAATTTCCTTTGGAAAAAGGCCACACATCATTCTCCAGTGAGGAGCATTACTGCCTTAAATCACAACTTTCAAGCCTCTGCCATTACCACTGAAATTCAGCTTAAGAAAACCATTACCACCTAAAAGACTACCCTCCTCTTTTATTTTCTCAGGAATAAATAACTAACTTTGCTCACATTTGAAAGGACAGGATAGGAAAGAAAAAATGAAAAAGCTTTATTTCAGACCAGAAAGTAAGTATGACAAATCTTTGCCAAATGCAGAATGCCTCCTAGGCTCAGTCTGAAAACAGGATTTTGAAATTTCAAGTACCTTGATAATCTTTAATGCAATACTAACTGCACCAGTCCCAGCAAAAAAATAGTCATTCTCTAGAATTTCTGTCACTTAAAACTCCCAGTGGGAATACATCAAGGCAGATGTGTGTTGGTCATTGCTCTGCTAAGAGAAGAACAGCCAGCTTCCTCCTCACAGCTGCTTACCAGAGCTGGCACTGCAAGTGAGAGCCCAGCTTGGGACCCAACCACTGCAGCCAGGCCATAACTCCTTGGGAAAGGCTGAGCTGCACCATCTGCAGCTGGCTTGTTCCTTGCCATGGGGGCATCTGCATGTCTCTGGTGTTCAGCCTCACTCTGCAGAGACACACATGCAAGAAGCAAAAATAGAGACTCTGCATCCTGTGGATGTGGTTTGAGTTTTGCCTCCTGACAGCAAAAAGAGAGCAGCCCTCTAAGTTCTGGCCAAAGGCAGGTATGTTGCCAGGCAAGCCACCAAGATAGGGTGTTTCCATGCATGTGACACCAAGGGACTGGAAGACAGGATTAAAAATAAACCTTGTAGAGCAAGCTCTGATCATGTATTTGAGGCTCTATGAGCATTACAGCCATGCCCATGGATTGGAATTAGACTGCTCCTGCAAAGAAAATGGTGTCCTGGAGTTACTTGTAATGAGGCACTCCCAGAGCAGCCCTGATGGCACACAGCGTGTGTAAAACCCCAGCTGCGAACCTAAGGGCCAGCCAGCACCCCAAAGCCACTTTGTCTTGGGGATGTTTGAGCTAGGCCTAATGTGTTGTGGAGCTTGTAACACCAAAGTGCTCTGGGGAGAGAAGAAAGGAACAGTTTCTGACACACCATTCCTCATTTAATTCCCTCAGGAGTGGGATGATGCCAGAGCTGGCCAGAGTAATTAAGCACACCATCTGGGCCTCTGAATCTCATGTATGAATAGACTAAGCCTCCATCTAGTTAACCCTTCTGCAACCAGCGACACACTGAGAGAAGTTACACACTGGGATGGACAAAATTTGGCATAGGCACAAGGGAAGCCTTACACAGGTGCACTCAGCACTACCAGGCTGAATTAGATACTCTTCAATTCAGCCATGGAAAGGAGCAAATGATCCAAGGATGGACAGGGTACCATGTGAAATGATCAGCCGCAACACTAAAAACAATGGCTGTGATCTTTCAGACTTGTCAGTCAATCCTTTCCAAAGAATGAAATTTTAAAAACCAATGAAAGTGACCCTGTCAGCAAGAGCTGGGGACTGGCCAGATCACAGCTGCCTCTACTGAAGGATTTCCCAGGTTCAAATGTTGCAAGTCAGGAGAGGAGCTAGTGTGCAGATGGTGCACTGCAGATAGAAAGTAGCAGAAGTCCTTACAAGAAAAACCCCGAGTGAAGGCAGCAAATGGGCCTCCTTGGACCATCAGAAGAAAATCAAAATCAGAGATCATCAGAAGAAAAAAAAACTTTGAGGCTTCTAAAGACACTTTTAAAACCCTTACTGCATTTTGTTTCACTGTAGTCAGAGAAATAAAATCTGGTTTAATTATCTTAGGCAGAAATTAGGTTACTGCATATAATCTCTCTGTTTATTTTATCCTACTGACTCCCAGTCCTCAAAAATCCTAAAGGGCCCAGCTTCATGGAGCCACAAAAGGAGCRGCACATCATCACCCAGCTAATAGAGATGGTCATCAGCAAAACCCAAGCTAGAGAGATCAGAGGTGCTGAAAGATTTGTTTACTAGAACAAATTGGTCACATTTGATCACTGCAAGATTTTCCCAATGACTGGATTACAGCAAGTGGAGAAGGCAGTCAGAGAAATTGTACATCTCAGATTATGAGAGATTCAGAACTAATGATATGATATTGGTCATGTCAAGAGACTATGGAAAGACTAAACAGTAGACAGGTAACATTCAGGATTGAGGAGAGAAAGATTAAGTTCTGGCATAAAACTCTAGAGAGTCCATTCTGTGATATGAACTGGCCTTAAATGTGCAGTTCATTCCAGCAGTAACAGGCCAACTCAAGAAAAACACCTGTTAAGCCCTGCCTGAACCAGAATAGTTTTAAGGTTTATGGAACAACCCTTAGCTGTGCCTTGGCACTGCACAAAAACACAGGCATCCCTGTGGAAAATGAGACACATGATAAGCACAAAGAACTCAGAACCAGCTGAGAAAGCCCACTGCCCTCTCTCTGCCTGCCTTCAGACACACAGCAATGGACAGGCAGGGAAAAGCAAACCAACCAGCTCAGTAACACACTCATGACATCTCCAGGCTGTGTCATAGGACTTTCTGGCTAATCAAATATTCCTCAGTGATTCTGGAAAAGGTGTTCAATAAAATACAGAATTTATGTTCTGTTACCATATCGTGCATTCAAGCAGCTTTAGAAGCCAGGGAGCAGCTTCTCCAAGGATCTCAAGAAACATAGCCTACATATGAAAAGGAAGGAGAGCAAGAGTACCTTCTTGTTTCCTTCTTTTACTGCCACAGCACATAAAAATTGCATTCCTTTATTTCAATATGCCATGAAGCTGCATCTTATTCCTTTACAGTCTTGTTCCTTAATTTGTTCTCTGCAGTCTTTGACATGCTTGAGCGCCTTGGTGAAAGCAAAGAGCAAAGAAGGAAAACATGGAGCTGTGAGCAAAGAACGAATAAATGATGTGCAGTAGCAGAGCTAAGGTTGCAAGGCAGAAGTACAGCCTGATAGGTAAAGCAAACAAGGGCAGAAATGTAACATTCCTCTCCATTTTGCCACTGGCTTCCAGTTATGGAGCATGCCATCTCCTTCACCTGTTAAAGGAAAACAGTAATGCTAACTTACCACAGGGAAGAATAAAGATGAGCAATCTCATGCCTTTGGAGAGTGCTTTGAGAACTTGAAATGGGAGGTATTATAAAACACCATGTCATTGCTTTCCACAAAGGACCACACAGAAGAATTTGAATGGGAAAAACTATCCATGTACATTGTCTTCGTGTGGTACATCCATGGCATGCCAGGATCTGTTTAGATCTATGTTTTATTTCAGTAACATGAGTAGGGAGATTTAGTGGTAGCACAAGAGAAACAAATGAAATTCCAAAGCTTTTCTTCATTGCCAGATCTTCCTCTGAAAGTCCTACTTATTGCATTTTCCCTGCAGCAACAAAACCACAGCAGCAGTAGCTATTACTGTTTCCATATACAAACTATATTAGACAGAATTTACAATACTAGCTGTCAAATAATATCCTTCCCTCTACCACCCACTCCTTAATATACAGCCACTGATGTGAGAAAATGAAAATTTGGGTATTGGGAAGGGGGGCATGTCTTCGGGCAGGAATATTATCTGCAGGGTATGCCAGGGAGAAACTCAGAATTGAAAAGGAAAGATAGAAGGGCAAAATCTGAAGTATTTTCTGTGGAGATGACTGTGCTTGAATTTTCTAAGGTATGTGCTTTTAAAGTGCTACCAACAGCCTTTCTCAAGTGATGTGAAAAGCTATCTTTATCTGTATTCCTGAAAGAGACTGATTGTTCAAATAATGCACAATTAAAAACAATTGTTTTGAAAATTGTTTCAAAAATCTGAAAAAGTTTCAATTTTTTTTGTTTTCAACAAATAATAATACATTTCACTTTTACATAGGTGCTTTCAGCTTGCGATCTCAAAATAATTTTGACTTTATCATCATTATAATACAGCAAAAAAGCACAGTCCCTTTTCATCAGCACAAAGGTGTCATGTGAGCAAGGTTGTGGTCACAAAGGACAGTTGCAGGATTAAGAGTGGAATCCAAGAAGCCTGATTCACAGAGCCATGAGAAAAATAGGACCTCATCCGCCATCCTCCGTGTGTTTAGCCTAAGTCAATCACATCCCCCAGCCCTGTCTGCTGCCACAAATGAGCCAGCTCAAGAGCAAGCACAGCTCACCTTGGAGACAGCCCTCAAAACAAGCACAACGCATCCACCCTCCCTTATGCACAAACTCTTGCTGAGAACTTCCCTAGGACAGGAGAATGATCCAAACAGCTCCACCATCACCTGCAGCAAACTGAGGGACAGTATCACCTCTGGCCTCTCAACAAAGATGTCCTGTGCCACACATCAAAAGGGAGACCAAGCTGAACTGATGGCCCCAGCAATCCTGGTGAAGCTCTTTCTTGTACAGCACCATACTAAAGCAGTTTATTTAAAAAGAAAACTGGACTGGCACCATGCAGAGCCATGCACTGGGCCCTGCAGAATGCCACCAGATGAAAATGGTGGCACTGTGAGGTCCCTTTTGCAGTGATGTACAGGACCAGAGATAGTACAAGGCAGCAAGGGATCAGGATCTATCCCCCAGCCATTTTCCCTGAAGATAAATCTGCTTTCAGATGCTGAAAATACTCTCAACTCTAAAGCTACCAAAAAAAAAAAAAGGAGTTGTGATAGTGATTTGCAGTCCTTTACATGTCCATCCTTTCACAGCTACCAGATCACATGGACACACTTGGGAAAGAAAAAGCTGATACCTTCAAAATGCAAAGCTTCTGTACATGAACACACGCAGTGAAAGACACCTCTGGTTGTGCTGACAGCTTTGACACCCTCCCAAATTGCTTCTGCAAATGCAATTGTTCATCTTCTGTCAAAACACTAGGAAATAAGTTTGCTCTTTGGTGGCAGTTTCTTAATGGGGAAGAGGAATTAGCATCAGACTTCAATACAGAATGAAGGTCCACTTCATCATCACAGACAATTCCACCCAGGACCATGGGATCTAAGCATCAACCTGCTATCAACAGGAAAGGAGGGAAAGGAGGGAAAGGAGGGAAAGGAGGGAAAGGAGGGAAAGGAGGGAACTATGTCAAATAGACATTATTTCAGGGGACCCTCCTACTATACTGGGATTATATCACTACTGGTATTTCTACAGCAGACTGGACTATGATTCTGCTGTGGGAATAAAATAGAAAGTTAAGTGAGCTAAAAGAAAATCTACTATTTARTATCCTAACCAGCCATCCAGGTAACATCAATGTCAAGATTATTTTCATCTCAGGAATATTAAATTGGAAGGAGCTTCAAGTCCTAGATACAGGTTTATGAAGGGTCAACATGTGACACTCCCTGCATTAAAAACTTATAAATGCACACAGAAATCAGTGTTGTTAGAACTAGAGGAAGCTAATTTCTAATTTTCATAACTCTAAACAACAACCCTTAAAATAATTCCAAAAATAGATATAAAGTTTTAAAAGGAAGTCCTCATTTAGAAATTAAGTTTTCTGCAATACTTCTGTGGGGGAAAAAAGAAAAACAAGCCCCTTTAATTTATAAAGTAATGCTTACAGGAGTTTCCACTAATATATGATGCTATTAAACCTGCTTAATTTGCTTACCTGTTTATGGAGGTGGTTTGGGGGGTTGAGGGCAAGGAGGGTTTGTTTGTCTGGGGTTTTTTTTTATTTTGTTTTTGGAGGTTTTTTCCTAAATAAGCTGCAGGATGCTGTGGTGTGGGCAGAAGCAGCACCTTTAGTTACTGAAAAGTTGCTGCCTGTCCATAAGGCCTTTGCATGAGGAATGTGCAGAATCTGGCACCTGTCCTTGTTGAACTTCATCTGATTGGTGATTGCCCGGTTCCCTAATCTGCCAGCATCTCTCTGCAGGGTCTCCCTGCTCTCCAGGGAATCCATAGGTCCTCCCAGTTTTGTATTGCTTACAAACTTCCTCAGTATCCCTTCCAGTGCTGCATCCAAGTCATTAATGAAGGTGTTGAAGAACAAAGGGCCGAGGACAGAGCCCTACTGGTGACAGGTCCCCAGCCTGATGTCACCTCATTCMCAGCAACCCCTGGTGCCTGACTCCTGAGCCATTGCTCACCCATTGCAGGGTGAGTTTATCCAGCTGGTGCTCATCCAGCCACCCAACAGGAGGAGGAACATGGCCCAGCCTGGGTCAGGCAGGCAGTAATTCCCCCAGGAAACAAAACAAACCCTTTCCCTCCATGCTGGAGACAATACCAGCGCTTCTTTCACTCCAAGGAGAAGTATCACAGGGGGAAGTGGATCCAGTATTAGAAAAACACGTGGGGCTACCTGCCAGGGACACATGAACTGGGGCCAGAGGAAATTAAGCCATAGGGTGCAGCTCCAAGTCACAGCATGGGTGTTGCCCCAGCAAGATCTGATGCAGTTACAGCCCTGGGCTGCTCAGTTTTAAGAGGCTGTATTTTACACTTTCCTGCAAAGATTTTTTTTATAACCTCTGTCCATTTCCCATAGTTCTACAGCACTTCACATTGTAAAATGCCAGCATAACAAGTGACATCAACTCCTTCCAGAAAGCATCCCTGATGTTTTTTACTCCACATACAGTCTCTGAATATCATAGTAATAAGTGCTTTGTAAAGGGCAATAAATAGAATCTACARATTTTGACACCTGCTAGTGTAACAGGCACTTTTCAAAGATGAGGAACATCAAAATGTTCAGCAAATTGCCAGTGTCTGAAAACCTAATTCCCTAAAACAGAACCTGACGTAAAAAAGGCATATACTTTTGAGAGCTATTATCACTCACAAATCCYTTCTTTTGACCAAGGCAAAGATACTGAGCTAATGGATCTTTTATAAAGTATRGTTTCACTAAAAGGTTTTCTTGTGACAATTTCAAAGCCATTACAGGTACAAAGTCCCTTACAGAAATTACTAGTCTAGACTGAAAGACTCAATTCTTAAATTGAATCATTATTTAAATTTTTAAGCATCACTCTCTCTTTGTGTATCAACAAAAACAAAATTAAATGCTTTATGAAATATTCAAAGGCTTGTAAAATCATACAAGGAAGACATTTTTACTTAAGCAGTGGTTAACATTGCTAAGTGACAACAAAGTATTTATTCATCCATAAAACATGGATAACATCTTGGGACAAACAAGCAGTGATATTTTCTCAGGCATCAGTCATAAAGCACAACACTAATCTAACTTGGAACTAAGTATTGATGTACTAGATGCAACAAAGCAAAGTATCACCCACAAATTTTGAAGCTCTTGTAACTGCTTTCATCCTTGTTCTGTCAGGCATCACATGGCACAGTTTCAGAAGGAGGACAAAAATTAGGGAATATTTAAAGCTGGCCTGTGTGTAGGGAAATTCCTCCCTGGGGTTCCAAGTGATTCTGATATGCCAGTTGAAACAAACAACTTGCACTCCTCATTTCAGAAGAAAAAAAAAAGCAATTACAAAAAGGCATCTATGTGTTCAGCCCTTTAGTGCAGCACCTGCTGACCAGCAGTGTAGAGACGCACGGTGCCACCAATGAAATCTCAGTAACCAGCCCTCAGACCTGCACATCACCAAGACACCTCCTGACAYGTCCACCAGCCATGGTTGCATGGCCGCCTTCAGACTTAGGTGGAAACTGATGACTCATTTTCATCCTTTTCATTCCAGATAGGAAGAAAAGTGACTTCCTTTGAAAAAATCAAGGGTGTGAAACTGGAGAACAAATACAATCTGGCTCAATTCAAGCCCCAGGAAATAAATAGCTAAGGAGTTCATAAACTGCATTCTACCCATGGAATAAACACATCCTTATTAAGAGGGAAAAAGTACCTTTCATCAGAGCTCAGAACCCTGAAGGTGATGTGTAAAGGGATAACAGCCTCAGATTTGAGTTCTGTTTTTTATTGTTTTATGAACTATGATTTATTTTTTTAAAATGCATYTACATTTTACAAGGTCTTTTCCTGCTGATTTCTCACATGTGAAGTCTGGCTATTTTCTGGAAGGTGTTATAATGACTTGAGAAAGTGTGAAAGGTTATGCATCATAAGTCTAAAGCCAGGGAAACTCTAAGAGTCATTAGTAAATGGGATTGCAATCAGACTATTAAAAAGTTTGGGGAATTAGGCAGTTGTAGCTAGGATGTGTGAGTTCAGCTGTGTGAAGAAAGCTGATTGCTTAATTTTCTTACTTTCTAATATCAGCATTTGAAGGAGAGTACCCATTTTTAAAGATTCTGCATCTTCAGYTGTATAAATCAGTTATAACCTGCTGCTGGCCCACCAGATCATGAACTTGATCTCAGGATCACAGGCTGAACTCTGGACATGCACCAGCGTTCTTCAAGAAGATCAGAAGTTTTATTTCTCATCTTTTCAGAACTGCTTTGAACTATCACAGGCAAGCTTGAACATTCTGTTGACAGTAGACCTAAAAGGTTTTTAGGACAGTCAAAAAACAGCACTCAACAGGAAGGACACAGTATTGCCAACATCAAGACATGCCAAAACACTAATACCACCCAARATAAGAGATACATTTTCTGATGCAAAACTTAACCAGGTGGAAAAAAAGTAGTATCTATGCTGCAACATAGGATTTAGGCTATCACTTCCCAAAATCTTTATAATTGCTTCTTCATGAATGCCTGCATTTTGTCTGCAATGCAGGAAGCACTTTCTCAAGGCTTAAACCAATTGAAGGAAGCTTTTTGGTTTGGATCTGTCTGGCTTACCTAGCATTASAACCTTGGGCATTTGCAAGGTACAWGTTTAAATAAACTATAYCTTTTCTGAACTGCAGTTTGCTAATGACCTTGCTTTCSCCACCAGAGACTTTACACACAGCTCAGCATTTAGTAGAGGAAGCAAGTCCATGAGTACAAGTCACTAAAAATCACATCTCTGTGATGAACCACAGACAGGCAGCACRGAATAGAAAGAATGATGTTGACATATACAACAGGACAGAGCTTCTTCAAGGCTTTTTGGCTTTGTAGGCAAAATGTACATTTTGAGYAGCAACGAAAAAGGTTTGGGGTTGGGGAGTGAGAAGCAGTGGATACTAGAGGGGTGAAGAAGGCTGGGAATGAGATGAAAGCTCTTGGGATATGGTGARACAAAGAGCCAAGAGAGAAGAAAAGAAGTTTTAAGAAATCCCTTTATTTGTATACATTCTGCTCTTCCCCTTGGTCCTCTCCCCCTATTCCCATGCTCTGGWACACAGCACTTGTTTTAGTTTAACCTGAGACCCCAAACCTTCTGCTTCCAGCCCACTTCTACCACAACATCTCCTCCTCCAACCTTTCCCCCCCCCTCAAATCTCTTTTCACTCTCTCTGCTAGAAGGGGCTTGAGAGGAGCAAAGGGCAGGGCTGCCCATGAGAGGAGGAAGGACAGGGCTGGCAATCACTCCTCTCTTGCCTGTGGGGCAGAGAAAGGGCAGGATCGGGAGGGGCAGAGCCTCCAGAGGGTAGGGATTCTKCTCCACTCATGCCAGGAGTGGAGCAGGAACAGAGGTGAGGGCTGTGATTTTTTTGCTATTATGAGACACAAGAGAGCAGTTGTCATCCCAATTCCCGTTGTCCCTTGCCTGGCTTCCCAAAGAGCCTGCCTGAACCAGCACAGCTCTGCTTCCATGGTGGCMCCTTAGAGCAAACGGTCTGCTGGAGCAGGCTGCAAGGAAGGGGCCCAGCCTGGTGACAGAGAGCTAGAAGATGTCACTGGAATAAAGTATGGCAAGGCAGGGGCTGGAAGTGCAGAGCCAGGAGGAGCTCCTAAAAGGCATTGCAAAGCAGAGRCAGGGGCAGGATGGAAGAATTCCTCACCATTTCTGGAGAAAATCAGGCCAGCTGCCRTCTCAGCCAGCCTGTCCCCTCCCTGAGTCACCTCTGGACAGCCTGGTTCACTATGGATTCACAACACTCTGGCTTTGAGGGAAATGCTGCTTCTGCAAAGCACCCCATGGTGCTGGGTGGGCCTAATGCCAAGCAGAGGTTGTCAGGTAAATTCCAACCACTGGGCTCAAGAAGTAACATATCCTGGAAAGATGCCAAACCATCTCCACAATGAGGACTACACAGCACAGGAGATAAATGGGCAGCATACTGAAACAGAATAAATCCAACAAGGACTACAAGGAACCCACTGGAAAACAGTTATTTACTGCTCTGATTGAGCCTGGCCAAACAGTGCTGTGAAGCAAACCCTGCCCGAGAAAAAGATATGTAAACAGAGCATGCTGTGAGGAATGAAAAGGCAAGAAAGGGTAGAAAGAAGATAGGTAACTTTTCCAGCAGCTCTTCCAAGTTTCTGTGTGTAGAGAGAAAATATCAAGTGCTATATTCCAAAACTGGAGGCTAGGGATCAACTGCCATCTTATCACAGAGTAGCTGGCTCTAGCCATGCTGGCACATTAGCTTTTAACTGCTCCTTCCAGCTCTACAATTGGTTTTATGAGATTGTGTGAAATGTCTAAACTATATGGGACTCRATTTCCTTAGCTCCAAAATGCAGCAGTTGTTTCTCTTCACTGGGACTTGGAATTTCTGCCACTCTGTAGCCTGCTCCCCCAGCTTCACCCCATGAATACACGTGGCAGCCTGAGCCCTTACTGCTTCCCTCTGGTGAAGGATCAGACTTCTGTTCATGCTGCTGTTGCCAAAAAAGGAGGAGAGGGTGGAAAAAATGAGGTAAAACCAGAGGCTGAAATCTCAAAGTGATCCAGTCTGGGAGATGCTCCCACTACTCATGACCCCTGGGTGACCATCTTCATGAAGGGAAAACATARGTAGTGGAAGAGGAGAAGGAAATCAAAGAGAAGACTTAAGACAGGTATTGAAAGACARAAGAACCATAAAGAAATGAGGAGATGAAACATAGGTTAAAGACAAAAAGAAACAAAAGGAACAGAGAAGGGGGAGTTATCTCCTGAATTGAACTAAGAGTATGGYCATCCTACTTCATGTCATGCGTTTACCATGAGCATCTGTGAAGTGTGTGTTGGTCATTTTTAATGTGGATGATATTCCCCTTGAAGGGACACCCCTCTTAAAGGACTGAGCACAAGACAAAAAGGGTTTACAGTTTCAGTACTAGTTCTCTGRATGCCCCTGAGCTAATCACATAACTTTTGAACCTCAACCTTTGCATTCCTTGCAAGAAATGGAGAAAAATATCGTTATCTTCACAAAGGATTAGTGAGCCCAAATTCAACTTTTTGTTTCCCAGGAACCTGGAGGCCAGTTCTTCAGAACAGCAAAAATGAATTGACCTGTACTAAATATCAAGGGACCTACTTTACCCAGACTTAATACAGTCATACCATTAGATGGCCTGAAAATGAAACAGATTAGCCCTAGGTAGTGCTAACAGATGGCATGGCAGAGCACACACATGGCAGAGCAGCAAGGCACCACTTGGTCATCTCCCTGCTCTGCTGTTAAACTTGTGGCGCTTCAAAGTTGTATTCAGCAATGGGCATTGGCCCCAGTTTGCTCCACTGGCAAAGTCATCTTTGCTTGGGAATAGGACAAACACTGAAGCCTTGTACTTGTCATGCAAAATAACACATCTCAAAAGCCACCCTGGGACTCCTTGTTATGGTTCCTGCTAAAGGGACTGTAAAGTGAAATCAATTAATACCAGAAGCAGCAAAGAAACTCAGACAAGGAGCAATTAAAAATGCCTGTCAGAAAGGGGCAGAGARGGAAAAAACAACTTAAGCCATCATTAAAGGATTGCAAGAACACAAAGAAAGGAGCACAAATCCCCTTCAAAAGGGAACTGCAGACAATTTTCCAAAACATCTCTTGAGAAGACATGGTCTGTAAGTTGTGGGGCTGCCCTGGAACCAGCAGTGGTGAAGGAATGGAGCACCTCCTCTCTAGCCAGGATGGCCTGCTGGCCCTGCAGTGCAAGAAACAAATTTTCAAAGCAAGTTTTGCCACTTCTCAATTTCCCTCTGCAAACCCTCCCCTCCTCTCTGCCTGTACCCCMGCAGAATAACAGAGCACAAGAAGCCCTGCCAGGGGCAGATTCATTCCCAGCTTTCAGGGCAGGCACGATGACAGGTTTTCACTTGACTGGGAAGCAGCAGTAGTGGGGCTATGGGGTACACAGGCAGTGCCTAGGAGTGAAGTGCACCGATTTTCCTCTCAGAAGAGGTTTTGCGCGTTGCCTGCAGCAGAGCAAGTGCACTGCCATCTCGTGGTGCTTTGGAATGACTCACGCCAGGTAAAAAGCCAGGATAACCAACTAATGGGGCTCATCACCTTCTATTTGTGCTGGGGCCTGAGCAGTCACACCCGTGAGCAAAACGCCCGTGTGGGGGAAGAGTGACACAATCCCTGCCTTTCCCATAAGCAGTGGCTTGAGGCTCCAGAAACAATTGGTTTCAAAAAGATCTTATTTCTCCCCTTCAGACAATTCATCAGACATGCACCCAAGCAAACACAGCTTCCATTTCACACAGAGATCCCACAGGGACCAGGACAAATGACACGAATTTGGGCAGTAACATGAGATGGAAATACTTAACAACACAGGGCAGGCAGGCTGTGTTTACCCCAGGTAACAAGTGATGCTCTTCTCACTGCCCACCTACCATAAAGCCTTGTGCTGCAGTGTGGCACAGCATTAGAGGCATCTMTAATCAGTTCTGATTAAAGCCCAGCATCACATGCACAATCCAAAGCCCTAGAACTGCACACACACTGTGGAGAAGCCTTTTTCTTTTTTTAAGGCCAGCACTTCCCTCATCTGAGATTGTGACGATCCAGGGAGCTAATATAAACCAGCAGCAAATAGAGAACAAAGACCTTGTGTATAAATAGCTCATCAGTACATAGAAAGACAGCTATGCAAAAGCAAAACGAAGAAGACTTGTACATCTTATTAAATTTCATCCAGCAAAAGTAGTTTTAGGGTACAGTGGTGGTTCCAAAGATTTTGCAGAACTACTTTTCCTCCTCAAGATCAACAGTGGATGAATGGGTGCACATATGCTTTAGTTATGCCCTSTTATTTTAAGCTACAGGAATGGTACTAAATCCCAAATTAACATGGCTTAGAGGCTCCATTTCCCCTCCATACAGAAACCTGAATTCTGACTCACAATGAGCAAATGGAGCTCATTGCTGCCCCTAAGGTGCTGTGATAACACACCTGCCTGCTCAGCACCAGCCCTTCTAGCCTCTCCCCTCCTGAGGGCCAGCAGACCTCCCTACCAGAGAGCAAAGGTAACATTAACTCCAGTTCTGTGCTCAGTGAATATAAAAAGCAAGTTTCAAAAGCAGGAAAAGTTTTCTTTGGTTAACTGCAGCTTGGCTATTAATTCTCCACAAAACGAAACATAAAAATGACTAACTCTGTCCCTACATTTCCTCCTTTTCCTGTGTATGCCTAAATAATCTTCTAGGCAGATGCTACTTTCCACTTCTGCCCCATGCTCAGCCCAACCATGACTCCAAGCAAGCTTTAGGGATAAGAAGAGTGAGCCCACTTGACTCTACAAAAGGCTGTACAGATGTATCGGCTGTCTCTTCACCCCTTCATACRCATTCTTCACTCTTAACTTTCTCATTAATGTATTGATATAGTTATTGTTTCAATGTCAAAAATCCACATGTCACTAAAACAGTCAGTCAAAAAAAGCTATGGTTTGAAAAATCTCAAAAAGACAATAAACATGAGATACCAGGCAGCACAGGTGTATACTTAAAAAGGAAAATCCTAAACTAACATTTTAAAGGACCTTCCAAAGAAGCCATTATTTTTTTGTCCCTTTTATAAAAGTGGCAGAGACAAGAGAAAGAGCAAGAATCTGAAAATTAATTGACCAAATTCCCTCAGTGCATGCAGGAACTCACCTGCACCCCCGTACACACTGTGTGAGAGATACCCACTTGATCTTGAGCTTACCAGATGGAAAACCCTACACCAYCTCTCACATAAAATAGACTTCCAGAGTAAGGATTCCCTACATTTTGTGGGAATTCTGCTGGGAAGAGATTCAAAGCCTCATGTATCTCAAGGGTGCAAACAATCAGCAATAGGATAGAAAAAAAATCCATACAGCCTCTGAGCTTCAACAAGTTTGCAGCCAGAGGAGGGAGAAGAGGAAGCTGTAATTACAGTTATTCTCCTCCTTATTCAAAGCTATAAAAAGAAAGCCAAAGGGAGGATGAGGATGGTGGCAAAGATTGTCAAAGCTTACAGCAGTCTTAGAAGCCCTGCCTAAACCAGGCTCAGGCCTCTAGAACCTCTCAACAATAGCTTAAAATCTATAGAGTTAA
>JACDOX010000139.1:810194-931719 GCA_014549065.1 Cardinalis cardinalis
TGCCTTCCTTAGCAGGCACCTGTCTTTCCAAACCGAGACAGGATGCACAATCTGATCTTTTATTACACATTGTCCCTGCACTTACATTTGCATACATGTGTGCCAAATTAACAAATACATATATGTACACAAAGGTTTAATAGACACACATATACATAATGCTGACATTATTTCAAARCTTTAGCGAGAAACTCTGTAGACAGCAAGAATACCATGAAGTTGAATCAGGTAGAGCTTGTTTCAATATYGCTCACCAGACAAAAATAGTTCAGATGACTCCCAACAGAAAGGAGGCAGCATGGAATATCTACATATTTTGTCAGGARTTTATCCTAAGCACAACTCATATTTATGGACCAAGTCTCCTGGTGACCTTCAACACACAGATTAGCCACTAACAACCCAGATGTGCAAGATCTACAGGGTGGAGTTCCTGTTCTGCAACCTTCAACAGCCTTTTGCTCGAGGCACAGAGGAAGGACATGATGCTGGAGTGAGGGCAGTGCCTTGCCCCAAAAGGCTCTGTGGCTTTGCCCCTTATGAAGGTTGGAGCATATGGGCTGGAAAACACCTCAGGTAAACATGTCCTTTCATATTTAATAGTCAAAAAGGAAAGTGTGGAACAGACATAGCTTCAAGGAGAAGATTAAAAATTTGTCTGCCTGGCAGAGGTTACACAGAAGGCTAAACTGATTTTTTTGGTGTCCTACTGGCTCATAGGCATGAGAGTAAATGTCTTGGTTTAGGGGGAGTAAGTGGCTGTAATCCTTTACTGAAAGTGGTTCCATTATGTGGGCTCAACATTTCATTTAATTTAAAACTTTCACATTCAGGTACAGGTCTTTGTGCCTTTTGCCTTGTTCAGCTGATTAGATATCCCAGYGAAAAACTGTGTGCAGGGATGGCAAAACACCACCAATTCAGAGACCCACGTGTATGAGCAGCCCTGCCTTGACACAGCAAAGGCACTTCCCCTGCTCTCACACCACTGCCCCACTGCGTATCACATCCAATAACCTGGGCTAGGAAACTGAGTCAGAAGACAAATAAGGATTCATTTCCCCTCTGTGGGCCCTTATTAAGGGGAATCTCCTCCCTGATCCAGGTGACTGTGCAGGTACCCAAGGTTTGGTCTGGCAGCAGTGAGGAGCTGGCAGAGAAGGAGAAGTGGCAGGAAAGAGCACACTACAGATAGAAAGATGCACATCACAGGACTTGAAGTGACAACATCACGAACTCACAGTGCCTCTGTTCCACATGAAGTAGACTTCATAGCCTACTTCCAAAACTTTATACTATCATATATTCTCTATGTTCTCCACGATAAAAAAAAGTCTTTTTAGAACAATGCAAAGAGCTTTCAAAAGTGCTGCTAGGAGTGTATTACTCATTTTTTTTCAGCACAAGCACCAGGTGCCTTAGTTACAATCACCCCAACCACAGAGGCCTCAGAGGGAGCTGCTAAAACTGGGGGGGAAAAGAAAATWAAAAAGGGGACATAAAAATAGCTCTCATATCTAAAAATATCTTAAATCTTATCTCAGACCTTCTGAAAGCTGTAGGAGTTTTCCCCACAAGAAAACGAGGGTGACTTCCCACACACAACTCCCATCTCAGGCTTTGCATGACTGCAAGTAACCTTTCACCACATCCTATAATTTTCTCCAAAGGATCAAGCACAAAGATGACCATTCTAGGCCACGTTAATAACCTGACACAAAAAAAAAAAATAAGATCATGATAGGAAAGAATGGATTACTCCGCCAATTTTTTATTTAGTGTCAGTATTTAATTTTTTTAAGATGCTGGAATACCCTCAAAAAAATAAATTACTGAACAGAAGCCAGCTGACACACGTATTTAATTGGTATCACATGACTTCTCAGTTTAATATCACCTCTACATCTGTGARGGGACATTCATGTGCATCTAATCTACAACTGCTGCCAAGAAACATTGAAAGAGTAATTTTCTCTGTTTATGTAGGTCCTATGTTGTGTTATCTTATCTCCCTCCAAAACAAGCAGAGGGAGCATCTGCTAACCAACTAATGGGGCTCAAAAAAAAACCCACCAAACYAATTCCCAGGGCAGAGGAGACATTATCCAACATTGTGCAGGTGTTTCAAATAAAGTATTAAAGCCAGGTTAATTTTACACCTATTGCAAACAAAGAATTATGGAAAAACATTTTAAATGACATTCATATAATGTGTTTCCGTCCCACATATACTTCATGGCATAATGACAAAGGATGGGAATGTTATTTATATCCCTCAAGAAACTTGACAAATATCAGAAAATATTAAAAAACAAAATGCAAAGTGAAATCTTACATTCCATGCCAAAAATCTGGCTGCACTTATTAGCTCTTTCACAGTCATTTATACAGGTGTTTCAAAGTTCCCTTTGCATCCGAAAGCCAGAATTTCACTAGGGCCACAAAGCTGCYCTTTAGAGCTTTTCTCTCCAGCAGCCCAGCCATAATCCAAAATTCAGCCTTGAGTGTTGCATTTTTACCGCTACTGTGTATTACATTCATCTAGGTAAGAAATCRGACTGAAGAACACTGTAGCAGTTTGCCACAGGGATTAAACTGATTCTTATTTTTGTTCTTTGAAGACAGTGTCACTTGTGGGGAAAAATAAACAAACCAGCRCTGCTTTGAACTGTTAATAAACACAGCTCTACTTCCCTGCTCTTCCAAAGGCTTAAATGCCAATGTAATTCCAGTCTGGTTTCTATTATGTCCGYACATAAGTATTACTGTCTGTCTGTTCCTCAGACTTTCTGAAGTACCTGTGACAGTAGAACAGCAATGAGAACTTGGATGGAAAAATGCAGATTTTTGTTAGACCAACTCATAGAAACACCAAGATGCAGTTAGACACACAAGGAAGACACGTGACTTCTTCCTAAAAACATCATCTCTTCTTGCAAGAGTTGATGGAATTCTATCCTGAAACCACCATGCCTAAAATAACAGTATCAAGAGTACTTGGGTGCTGTTCATAGCTTACAGTCAGATCACACTCACATAGGACTGCCTATGGTTAAGCACATGCTTCTGCCTTTATAGTCACAGCTAGACTTTTTTTCCAGCTTCCCTTTAGGGAAGCTTCCAATGAAATGACAGATCCTGCAGCCAAACATGAAAGCAGCAAAATTTGGATCTCTTCTTGGAGTACCACTGGAAGCTTTCACAGAGGATGCTTCCCACTGCCACGCTTCATGCACTGCCTCTCCATGATGGACTGTGTTTGTTTCCCACAGGGTCACACCTGGGCTCTCTCTGCTGCAAAGCACTGAGCAACTTCAGCTTTCTGCCAAGTCCTGRCAGGCTTTGAGACTACAGAGCTCACCCTGTACGCAGGACAAGGCTCATCACACCATCCACCCATTTCATAAGCACAGTTACACTTCAACTTGAAGTTAGTGCAGTCCTGGAAACTACAGAGTATTGAAGTTCCTCCATTTTTGAGTTCCCTCAGCAGAAAAAAGTGCATTATCACCAAATACTGTTTCTATTTAACAAAATAAGAACAGACTTTTTAAATTATATTTTTACAAGTCTGCCACTATGAAAAGATATTAAGCTAATTTAGAGCAAATTGTTTAGATACTTAGATATTTCATTATTTAAAGCAAATTTAGCTCTCCAGCTCCAGTTCTATCCAACATCCTAGAAAGCTGTGCTTATGTACCTGACAGCAGGATTCAGTCCCTACTACCCAGAAGCAGGCCTAGATCAAAACACAGGGTTAAGATACAGGGTTTGAACCTAAGGCATGCTCATAGAGACACATATTTTTGGTAATAACTCAAATGTCAGAAAATTAAACTGAACCAGCTTCATAAATATTTAATATAGAGATTTATGTCTTATCACCTAGCTCTACTCAGAAAATAACTACAGTTTATGGACCTTCTCATATATATTCATTCAGCAGACTGGAATTCTGCTTCAGGTTGGACTTCTTTTTATTCTACTCATCCTTCCCCWGTTATGTTCATCTACACTTCTACATTATTTACAGGACCTTCATTTACATWGTATTTAAGTACCTTGTAATAACATCAATCAGGGAAGCAACATTTATCCTGATTCTCCAGAAAACAGCYGAGGTGCTGCAGTTACATGGATTGYGCACAGCCACATCAGCAAGCATCAGTGATGAAATCTGGAACTTGAGGCTAAAATCAAGCCTGCGCACTGCCTCTCCCTCCAGCTCATTTCTAGGAAGGTAATTCTTTTTTATGATGCCAGTTCCCTGGTATCCTGATTGTCAGCAAGGTATGTTATCAGCATGGTTTAAAACKAGTAGATCTGATAGCAACAATATCTGTCCAGCTTATCAAGTGGTAGTGATTGACACCTGTTACCTCAGGGCTGAACATAAGCTAAAGTTCCTCATCCTTGAAAATGAAATATAATTATGGAACCAGCAGCTGGACCCTATAGCCAACACCATATTTCTACTACACCACTATCTCCATTCAACAAAGGTCAAAACCTACCCAACTGAAAAAGAAGGAACAGGGACCCACTTTCAGAATGCCCAGATTGCTGCACTGGTTTGCTGGAGTGATGGCAGAGAAATGAAGAAGTCAGAGCGAATTCCCAGTGCTAAACCAGTGGGTTGGCAGAGGAATCAACCCTTTCTAATCCCCTTCATAAGGAATGGGCCAGGCACACAAGGAGTTGCACTAGAAGTGGCTTCTGGGGTGAAAATAACCTAGGACTACCCTAACTCCTGCCAGGCTACCAAATCATTTTCCCTGCTATTTCCTGGTTGGRGCTTGTGTGCTGCTCTCTTCCAATTCACCAGTGACTTTGGTAGGAGTGAACCTGGTTGCTGGCACTGCACTGCCTATTTTCAGCAGTGGCAAACACAAGGGCCACAGATGGTTGTGACAGCTCCAACAGGGATATGGCAGCGCATGGTACCTCTTGCAGAGTGTTAATGAGCGTGACATGGAATGGGGCTGCAGCACAGCAAAACAAAATTTTGTCCAAAGAAATCCCCCAAGGTYCACAGGTGTCAGTGCTGAAGGAAGTAGCTCAGAGGCATGAACCCAATCCCTTATGCTGCCAGATGTTCCCGAAACAGAGATGCAATAATATGCAGCATGTAGATTTTTGGGATTTTTTTAATGAATAGAAACAATTAATCAAGCAACCCTCTCCTAGGTGCTTCCTATGTGTACTTCCAGTGCTTGCTGTGCTGTCCTTTTGGCATGGATAAGGCCCCCTCTAAACATGCATGATGCTAGCAGGGAGGTGATGGGCATGCTAGCAGCTCAGCTGTGAGAGAGGAGAACCAGCAGAGAAGCAGAGACTGCTCCAGCACACAGCATGGCAGGACAGAGGACTATCTCTCRTCAGAAATCATATTCATTTCCTTACCACTTTTTAAGCAGAGACTTGCATGAAGCAGGGTAATTGCTGTTTTACACCACTTTCAGTACTGTCAGATAAAAAGAGATAATAAACTCATTTTCTTCCACTCTTTATTCCCTGACTCACTCTTCCTTGCTGTCTCCTGCACTTTGACACTCCATCCTTTGCAACCAATTTTCACTCCCTTCACTGATTATTTTTAGCTTGTGCTACTGAATCTGTCCTTCCTTCTCTTTTTTGCACTGTCCTTTCCCCTCTATCTCACTCTACACAGTCACTGGCTGTCCTTTGCCATCCTTCCCTCTTCTTATCTCTGCTTTACCCCTACACTGCACAGAAGTTCAAGTCTTTTCTTCTCTCACACTTCTACTGGCCCTTCTAGGAGACACTTTTACAAAAGAAGTATCTATGTACTTATCTGAGCAAATGAAGAAAACCTAGGACCCTTTTGGCAGGTGCACCTCTTGGGCAGGAATCACCTCCTCTCATTCAGTAATGTGCTGGACACTGCAGAGTGACCCAGATGTGGGAGACACTTCAAGGCCTGCCACTCTYCCCCTATTTCATGTACATCTGTAATACTGTAAGACTTCACCTGACTAGAAATCAGGGTCTTTACAGYGTTCTGGTAAACCTCTCCTTTGAAGCAAAAAGCAAGAATTCCATTTCTCTTCCAGAACATTTCTTGCTTTGCATTATTAATAACATTTGGCATGCTCTAGCCCTTAGGTAACTAATCCTTACAACCACTTCTCGCCTCCAGCCTGTCAGGTAGGGAAGTGTTATCATTTCAATTTTAGCATTACAGACACCCAGGAATAGCAACTGAGCTGGTAAAAACCACTGGAAAAGGAAAGTCAGAGCCAGGGAAGAAGCCAGAAACACCTRTTTCCCAAAATCATTATTGCATCCTACTCTCTGGGGAAGAAGGTGGCACTAATAGCATCTTATTAGCATATGTGTAGGAAAGCTCAGTGGGAGGTATGGTTTGTTACACTCCCCTGGGGAAAGGCAAGAAGGTGACCTAGAAGAGGGATTTAAAGGCTCTGACAGGCCTGATATATGGCAATCTAGAAACAGCCTAATTGGAGAAGAAGGCTTAAGGGTAAATCCATGCCAGGGATAGGGAGAAGCTGAAACTCACCATTAAACTCAGAAATAGAAACACTGGAGCATCACGCAGAGGGGGTGGAGGCAGCAGGGGCCAGACCTGCTCAGCTCCTGATTTTGGAGCTCCTGAGTGCTGGCACAGCCCCTCAGGGAGGCACTTCTCCTGCCCCAGGTGCAGGGTGAGGGCTTCTCACAGCACTGTACCACGTGGCATGAATAGAATTCGTGTTGCTCAGGGGATCCTGCACTGTACCCCACCATACAATAAATACATCATTCTGGATTCAGGAGAGTGCTGTATTATCTTGACCAGCTCTGAACAAAACTCCAGAAAAAGGTACAAAAACAAATCTGAAACAAAATCTGTGCAGCCCCTGTCAGCTCTTCAGAGCACCTGCTTGTGTATACATGCTATTACAGCTTGCTGGAAAGGATGTAAAAAAAAATTCTGTTTTAGAGTGGGGAGCCTTTTAACTCAAAATGACTCAAATTATTAAAAAAATCTGTTGAAGCATCTTTTTAAAWAGATAATTAGATTTTTGACAAAAAAAGGGAAAGCATTCTCTTTCCTTGAGGAAAAGAAAGGTTTTGTTGGGGAAAAAAATTGCTGAAGACTTCTCAGTATCTATCTGAAGCTTGGGAGGTTTTGAGAATCTGTAATTATAAAAGAGCAAGATACAAAAGAATTTTGCCTGAACACTATAAAGTATTGCTGGGAGATGCCAACAACCACTTTTTTTTCTTTAGTCAGGACTTTTAGTGAAAAAACATTTTCCAATCACTCTTATTATTCATAGCTGGAGCAGTCATAACTTGATTCATTYAAACAAGCAGCTCCAGTTCATGCTTTCTCTCGTACATGGTGTTATACTACCCACTTGTTTTATTCATGCAAACAAGTTCTGTTCTACTACACTARCACAAAAGTGAATAAACTGTATTCTGCCTTGCACATCAAAGCAACTATGAGCTAATCTATTTCTGATAGCTTTCCTTCATATCTTCCTGCAAAAAGCACCCACCTTGTATTTCAGAACAAAGGTTTGATTTAAAGGATTTTGCAAACCAATTGTATTTTAAGTAAATTCAATAGGAGAACCTAAGCAGGTAGAGAACACTGCTGCTCTTTCCACAGATACTTTACAGATTCTCTCTTTACAGCTCTTTCATCCCCTATCTCACTGGTAATAACCTGTGTGGCACTGAAGAACAAAACCCTGGTATCAGATTTTTTATGAATAATAAGTGTTTGTTTAAAAAAAGGTAATCCTAGAGGTGYATTTCACACAAAATCAGCTTAAATATGGAATTTAGAAAGCTGGGGCAGGAGAATTTTTCTATTGAAGTGTATTTATTAATAATTGTTTTCTTCTCCTTGCTAATGTAGTGCTTCTGGAAATTGCCAGATTGCAAGCTCTAGAGGCACAAGTCCTATTTATTCATGAAATAGGTCAAAAATAGTCATTGAAGCAAACACTTTCCCACACACACATCTCAGCCAAGAATGCACTGGAGTTTGTGCAGATTCAGTGGTGCCAGTTTCCTGTGCTCAGCTGCTAGCAAAGATTTGCTCTGCTTAATTGTGCTATAGACATCTCCCTCCTGTGAGCTATATTTGCATGTCAAATCTTTAAAGAGCCATCACATTGTAAAGGCTTTTCATTAATTTTTGACCTGATTTACCTTGGGACTCAACTCCCCCTATGAACACAGAAGTAGCAGCCTTCCACCCCTCACAAATTCCAAAGCTGTCAGCAGTTTCTGAGTCGCTGGGGATTTTGTACAATAGAGGTGTACATAGAAAAAAGAATATACCCTACTGCTCGTTCTGGTGCACACACCTTTAAAAAACAGAAGAAATTGTATGGTCATCTAGGAACCCAAGTTTCTCTGTAAGAATTCTTAAGCATTAGTAGCATCCTCTGTTGCAGTYGACAACAAAGACAACCTTCATTAGAAGACATTCACTTCCATCAGTCCTGAGACCAAAACTACCACCCTGCTCATCCAGCATTCCACACTTACCTGCTCTCTTTTATATACATATACTGACATTCAATAACAATAAACTTAGCTTGGCTGTGAAATCACAGCAAGAAACATTGCAATTTRAAGGAAAGAATGCAGTTCTGTGTTTAAAAAATCCTATCTGGAGAGAAATATTCACAATAAAGAAATTAATAGGGAAGAGATAACACACCAGAAACTGGTACCCTCCTTCAAAGAGTATGTGTGTCAAAACTGGAAGCACCTTCTCTACAAAGATCATGTCAGGAACAAACACCCCCATCTGTACCATGATGAAAATCCAAGGCCTTTCTGCCTTCTGTGAGACAGCTTGGGCCTCAGCAAGCTGGCAGGGAGTGAGGCAGGGATTGCAGAGCAGCACAAGACCACACTGTGCTGCTCTCCTCCCCTCCTTGGTGAGCTGTGAGTTTTTRAAGAGTGCTGAAAAGCCAGAAAGATCTCTCATGTCATAAAGGCCCAGAAACAGTTTACAATGAATAGGCTTGAATGAGGCACATAATTTCTCATTTTAAAGTAATTCTGTGAACATTTTCAACAGCACTAACCAGAKCCCCTGCCCAAAACTTTTAGACAGATAAGATGCTTTCTAGTTTCACACAAGTGAAAAGATGGATGGTGCCCTTCATGACATGACACTTTTATTCCTTAAGTAGTTCCTCCAGTACTGCTGACTCATAATTTAAAAGCCTSAAAAAGTGCAGCCATTCCAGGATCCTGCACCCAAGTACTCATGGGCCAAACCCAATATGCATGGCATAGGCATGCCCTTGCCTGTTTCTACCAGGCAAACTGTATTTTATGAGATTTTAAAAACAACAGGAAGGGAAAATAAATATGCTTTCCATTAAATATTTTTAATACACCCCCACATGGTAGGTGCCTCATACCTGCCACTCAGGTGGTGCAGTTTTATTACCAGTTCTCTTCCCCACTTTGCTAAKAAACACTACATAAAGTCACTCCTCCCTCCTGAAATCTGCTGATGAGAAAGCTAAAGCTACATTATATAAAAATTCAGCTCAAGCCTGCTCTTTACATTTCAAGAAAAGGCACAGGAACCCTCTTCAGAACCCATTGCTGGAGTTTATCTCAAGAACAGTTATCCCAAGCCTACTCCCTCTCTCTCTCTACTAAAACTCTTCCYCTTTCCTAAGCCAGTAGAATCCAGATAACCTCTCCCAGCAGTGTAAATACTTGCAAAAAGTACAGGATGATGATGAAAAACATTGCCAAGTAACTGTTGTTGTGTAGTTTGGTGTGGGTGAAAATTTGCTGTACTGAAGTCCCCAGTTTATTTACACAGCAGAAAGAGCTCCTGGGGCAGCAGCTTGCAAGCACAGTTAAAATGAACAAGAACTCATGTCAGCTGTGACCAGGAGGGAGCTCTCTTGCCAGACTGAGACCAGCACAGTCTCCTGATTGATTCAGCTCTTGGCCTCTCTTCTCAGACTGCTACGAGGTGCCAACTGGATAGGTAGCTGTGTGAAACACTTGTGAAGCTCACGGAAAGAGCAGGCAGAGTGCCCTTCTCTCCACACTGAGGCACTTGCTCTTCCTGTCTGAGCACAGGGTAAAACTCAGATGTGTTCTCACCAACAGCATTTCTATGTCAATCTTAAGACACCCATTAAGGGTGTCTTGAGCAGGCGTGGAGAAATTGTGCAATGTCTCAACACATGCAATGAAAGTTACAGTTACTACCCAACTCTGAGAATATCCACTAGCATTGAGTTCTCAAGTTCACAGTGCAGAAAACAGTGTTTATAATTAGCATTAATAACAACCTAATGTTTATATTCACCTCTTGCATACATGGGATTTACAGGCAACACAGGTTTACCCTYGATCCCATTTATATATACAAGTGTGTGTGCTACAGATATAAGGGAGAAAATGCGCAAGGTTCACTGCAAAGAGATGAGKTCTATCAGGAATGAAAACACAGGGCTGTAGCCCTTGGAGCAAGGGGAGCATTTGTCATCTACACTTCAACTTGGGCCATCACACCACATGGAAGGAAAAAGTTGGTGCCTTTTGAAGCAACAGAATAACAGCAATGCAGTCCTGTAATGGGCAGAGCAYGGAGGACCAAACACCAAGAATGCTCTTGGTATGACTCTCATTCCACAAACTAAAGGGRATTTAGGATTCAAAAGCGTCTGCTACAGCAGAAGTGCAAGAAGAGAGGCAGCCTCATTCTGCATGGAATAGTTTAGGTAAACTCAGTGGGAAAAACAATCCCCTCAACTGGAAGATGGGACATGAATTGTGAGGAGAAAAACCCAAGTTAAAATTCTTAGATATCAGCATGGTTCTGCTCTCACTGTCCTGTGATAAAACATATGAAAATACTTTTAGGATGAAAAGGGAGTACTGAAGAATAAAAAAAGAAGTTCTGCAGAATATTTATGGCATAGAAAAAGGTAGGCAACTGCAACATAAGTAGATCACTGTGAACTGGAGAAGGGTTTATCCAGACATTTTAAGGCTCTTGTCACTGTGAGAGAGGCAACATCAGTCTGTGACCAGAACCCTGAAATTGTAACTAAAAATTTCTGCCTGAATAGACCAGAAATGCCTCAGCCAGACTGTTTTTTAAGAACACTCAACCCCCACACACACTTCCAAAATTGAACTGATATGTGGGGATAAGGAGCTATGCTTCTAATTTTATCTCCAGCCACTTAACTAATTCCAAATAAAACACCTTTGATATTTCGTGCAAGCAGTCTGTTTAAATCAAGTGTCCTGAAGAAACTCCTGACTACAAGATTAATCCCTTGGGTGCTCCCTGGCTACGAGTTGTTGGTTTTTATGCTTATGCATTCTTCATGGAATGTTAATATAAAACAAGATCTGTCGTCATTTACCAAAGGGTTAACAAAAATCCCAATAATTAAATTAGCAGCAATCAGCTAAGGAGCTCCCCAGTGCCAAGTCTAGCACACATCAATTCCTTTTCTCCTCCAGGATAATGAATCAGGCTTCCAGGCTTCCAAGAAAGCTTCCATTTCCCCCTGCAGGGCTATGGCAGGCCCAAATGTGTTTGTTCACTGCCCCACCTCTCTTCTTCCATCCACAGCTTGACTCCAGCTCCTTGTGCCACATAAGACATTACATAAAATGGGCCAACTCCCTTCTGATTTTCCAGCTTTCCCCAGGGCTGAATCTGGCCTAATAGGACAACAGCAACAAGTGGTTAGAAAGTGAGACTTTAGGTGTTTTAAAAGATCCAAATGCATGCTTATCCCCAAAAAATTAGAAGTTACAGGCGAGGTCAGGAGGGCACCTAGAACAGCTTTCAGAATCCTCCCAACATCTCTGACAAACATTTTCTTTCCAGAATTCCAAAAAGGTGAAACTGCTGGGACAGGCTCTCTCCAATGATCACTGTTCTTTCTAACCAAGAAGAGCATCCCTCCCCTCGCTGTAAGTTAAAATGCCAGTTAAGACCCTTGAAGTGGCAATAACCACAAGGTTAGAGCAGCCATAGAAACTTCTCCTGCACTCTTCAGATGATGGATAATCTGTCTTGTTCTGATTCTTGTTAAAGGCGTGTCATAAATTGGGAAACAGCTTCCAAGAGAGYCACATCCATGCTGAAGAGACATCCCTGACAAGAACAGAGCACTGCACTCAGTGAATAACATCACCAAGATGCTCTTGGTCAACAATTAAGGGAATTGTTCTCCATCCTAAGCAGTCACACTGCCAGTCAAACACATCAGTCTATTTAGGCCAGAGCAGGATGTAGTCCCAGAGGAGAGGGCAGCTGCTTCTGTCCCCAGAGAAGAAAACACGTGGGGTTTTTTCCAACCAGAGATCCATGGCTCACTGCTGCTGAGGGCTTCCCAAAGACATACTGCATCAGCACACTCAGCCATCAGTTTGGTTCTGCTACAGCCCAAAATAGTCTGGTTTATTTGTGACCAGCCACAGCTGGAACCAGGGGTACTTGCAAAGCTTGTGCCATTATATCATAATGCTGGCAGTAAAAAGCATCCACAGTGATTATGAAAATAATTTGGGCTTGTGATGCACATTTATAAAGCACAGTACATGCTATTTGTTTTGCACTAGGGAGTGCATGTTTTTTATTGAAAATATGAAGAAGAAAAATTCTTAGTTGAATTCAGTATTTGCAAGGTAATTTAAATTTTGCATCAAATGTTTATACTACAGGGATTTTGAAATTTGCAAGAATCAACATCAATAATCAATACTGGCTGACAACATCCACCTTGCCGTATGCTTAAATCATGTTGAGAAATTTAAGCCTTAAATTTGTCCCTGAGGGAGTGTGAGGTGACATGACACAGTAACAGCAAACAAACTCAACCTTTCTCATCAATATTTTTAATGTAAACTGAAAAATACAAGCTTTTTTCAATATTAACTGCATCAAAACAGTAGTGCAAGCACATAATGAGTAAATTATCTGTGCATTACTATTAATAAATAAATTCTATGCACTGTTAATAAATATGCTAATAGCATTCAGTTCATAATGCTGATATTCTGTGTCTGAATTTTATTCTGTGATTCAGCTAGAATAATAACTAACTASTTATTTTCTTCTCTTTTGTAAGAAGAATGTAACAAAAGATATCCCTGTGATAAAACTTGCACAAGGTTAAGGAAATGACATCAAAAGATTACAAAAGTAATTCCACAATGCAGATAGCCCCCTCATTGCTAGGTTTTGCAGCAAGCACATTTTAAAAGCTCTCTACAGTTAACACACCTCTAAAACAGAGGTTCATGAACTCAGAGAAGTTTTCCTAAATGAGAAATAATTTAAATGAAATTGAAATTCAAACCCTGGCTTGCTGTACCAGCTGCTCTGTTGTGACACTGCAGTGCTGGAGTTTCTGCAGCTCTAAAGATAGAGTTGTGCAGTCAGAGTCTGAGAGCTGCCAAAGCAGTACAGGAAGCACCTGAGCAGCCCCAGGCAGGAGTGAGCACAGAGCAGGTGCTGCCCACGGGATCCTGATTCTGACAGCAAGGGATGGGGCTGGCATTCCATTGTRTGCAACATTACAAGAGACATTTTTGAATGAGATCTAATCAAATTGTTGAAGAACAAACCTGCCACAGGAACTCAACTGTTAAAAAAAAAAAAAGTCAAATTCTGCTGATTTTGGCTGGGATTGAGTTAATTCTCTCCTGTGGGAATCTACAAAATTAGATGGTTTTGGGAAAGCTGCAAAAGGCAAGCCTCAGAGACAGCAGAACTGTGATTAGAGCTAAGCAGTAGCCAGGAGATAGGTCAGCAAAAAAAATTATTTAAAAAGTAGAAAAACAAGGACAAATAGAACAATGGTCTGTGTATTAACGCTTGTCTAGAACAACTCCCTAAACTACAGAAAAGTTTATCTAACAAGATATTAGGAAGTTTTAAGCTTAATAATGGAGCTCTGTGCATTGTGTTTTAAGGCTTACAGGCAGGTATTGTATTGTAAATAAGCAACCATAGTTTTAAAAAAGTACGTGTGCTTATAGTTGTTGGATGGAACTGCTGTCAATAAGCTTTTGCTTTGTGTGATTGGTCAAAAAACTTTTAAAGTGAGTTGAAACATTAAGTTCTTGGTCTGCTGCCTGGGATGTGAGCTGATGGCATCTTCCTATTGTCATAACCATGTAATGAGATTGATGCTGGAAAATAAAACAGCTCAAGGCATGTTCCACAGCAGTCCTGTCCCGTTTGTGATTTGTGCATAGACCCTGGCCAGCAATACTCTCCATAGTGGCTATTATGGTGCTTGGCTTTGAGTTTGTGCTGGAAACAGCATTGATAACACAAGGATGTTTTAGTTACTGCAGTGCTTAAACAGCTCCTTTTTTATTCCTCACTACCCCACACCACTGAGTGGGCRGAGGGTGCACAGGAAGCTGGGAGGGCACACAAACAGGACGGCGGACCCCAAGTGACCAAATGGGTCCTGCTCCCKCCCAGAGAAATCAGGGGCTCATGACAGGCAAATGCATTGATAATTAGCTGAAAAATGCCCCAGGCCACATGCTGCAGGTTTTATTGGCAAGGTGTAGTCTGCCCTTGTACAGCAGAAATGGAYATGGAGAGAGGACAGGAGGAAACAGAGCACAGATGAGGTGTACAGACATGTTTCATCCACATAATATTAGTCCAAAAGAACTGCCATATCACTATTTCTAGTAGCAAATTTCTGACCCTGTCTCCCTTAGGAGAGACTTCCTTCAGTTGAAAAATACCCTTATCTGATAGTTAAATACCCAATACTCAACTAACAGGGTGGTGATAAAGCCAATGAAAGCACAGGAACAGGGCTGTCAGGAAGCAGCATGGGAATTTAATAACCAYATAGCCTCTTATAGGAAGCATCCACAACGACTTTTTAAGGGAAGGATTTAAGAGTCTGGCTGCTGTGACTTTTGCACGGTAACTTCTAAATCCTATTAAGGAGCTATAGAGGAATTTGTTTGGTTTTTTTAATTGCAATGAATTAGAAGTCAATAATAGAAAAAAACAAACTGAGTACTATTTCACACTAGAGCTTTCAGAAAAGACAACAGATGAATATGATTTCTTTGTAAATGTATAAATTTGAAAATTCAGCTCATTGGAAGTATATGCTATTTTGTGTAATTACAATCCTCAATCTTCTTGTGAAAGACAAGCTGTTTTTCCTATGTTTGCTCTACAGGGAGCTCTGAAAATAAGCAGTCATCTTTTTCTAAAAATTCTGGATTATCCCAGATTTCTCTAACATGCTCTCAAAGAAATGAAACTCAAGAATAACATTTTTGTACAATKGTGTGACTTGATGATGACCCTGTCAAACATTTTGCTGGGCACATAAAACATCCATGCAAACTCAAACCAGTAAAGTCTATGTTGCCTGAATAAACAAGCCTGCAGTACAATCATGTTCCATGCGTAGCTAAACTGGAGTTTTCTATTACTCAGTTTGAAACAGGCCTCTCCTAGTAACTGTGGTGTTCTGAAAGAGGCTGTTTCAGGATGAAAATGGGGAAAGGGGACAAAATTATATTCTATGACCCACTGGGAAGAATTGAGTCCCGGCTAAGAGCTGACATCAGGCAGGCTGCTGCCAGGAGTAGCTGTCGTGGCCTCCAGCAGTTGCTCCCAGTCTCCCCAGAAGCCCCAGTCTGGGCCTTCTGGTACTACACAGTACKGCAGATGCTTASAATCACAGAACAGTTGGGGCTGGAGGGCTGAAACTATCTTGGAAGGCCATAGAATCCAATCCCCCTTCTGTCATATTTGCAGCGTCCCCTGACAAAGGGAAGAAAGAATGATGAATCTAACTCCATGTTCTTAGAAGGTTAAATTATTATTTTATTGTAATATATTAAAGAATACTAAACTAAACTATACTAAAGAATAGAGAAAGGATACAGACAGAAGGCTAAAAGATAATCATGAAAACTCACGACTCCTTCCAGAGTCCTGACACAGCCTGACCCTGATTGGTCATTAAGTCAAAAACAATTCACATGAAACCAATGAAACAAYCACCTGTTGGTAAACAATGTCCAAACACATTCCAAAGCAGCAAAACACAGGAGAAGCAAATCAAATAATTATTGTTTTCATTTTTCTCTGAAGCTTCTCATCTTCCCAGGAGAAAAGTCCTGGGCAAAGAGATTTTTCAGAAAATATGATGGTGACACCCTTTCACTACATCAGGTTGCTCAGAGCCCTGTCCAACTCAGCCTTGCAAGTTTCCAGAGATGAGGCATCACTACATCTCTGGGAAAATCTGTGCCAGCGTTTTGCCACCCCCATTGTAAAAATCTTCCTTTCATCTGTATCTAGTCTAAATTGACACTCCTGTAGTCTAAAACTGTWATCCCTTGTGCCACCACAACAGGAACTGCTAAAATGTTTTTCCTCTCCTTATAAGCCCCTTTAAGTAGCGAAAGGCTACAATCAGGTCTCTCCAAAGCCTTCTCCTCTCCAGGCTGAACAACACCAGCCTGTTCTCACAAATAAGGTGTTCCATGTCTTTAATCACCTTTGTGGCCCTCTGGACTCGTTACAATGGGTCCTTCCTCTGCTGAGGAACCTGGAGCTGGATGTGTTACTTGAGGTTCTCCCCAGATCCCTCTGTGAGACATTCTAGCAAGCAGATACAGAAGAGTCTATGTGCTTCTGGTTGAACATTGTCTGCCCAGCTCCAGCCGGTCRTTTAAATGGTTTGTACCAATAATTATGTTGAGCTCTTTGCCCATTCAGCTCACTGAGAAGTCATCTTTGCCACCTCTCATCCCCCTCAGATCAGGGAATCTCAATTGCTTCTCTGTTTACAGTCACCAAAGGCAAGGAAATGAATCCTCAGTCTGACATCCCATTGTTTAAATAAAAATTCTCTCATGTAGAGGTACCTAGCACCAGGCTCATTGCTACAAAAACCCCAAAATCAGTTAAAAAAAAATAAGCTGGGAAATGATCCCATAGGCACACAGAGGAAGAACAGGGATATGCATATCTCAATAATTTAAAGTTAGAAAGAATAAAATATTCAAGAATTTGGGAAGGATGGGGAGGCAGGGGGGGATAAAAGCAGGAAAAGAGAAGAAAAAATTCAAAATATTTTTTGAAAGGTGGAAGGGAAAGGGAATTCTAACTAATGAATGACCCACTCTCCCAGACTGACAGTCAGGCTCATGATGATTATTTCAAATATCATTCCTGAAGGACTCAAGGTTTTGCAACACCATATACAGCTGTAGCTGTAATTATGACTACTCAYCTCAAGGCAAACTTAGCCTTCAGGAGGTCCTTTGACTTATGCTGTCATTTGCCACAAGTCTCCCAAAGCTGGTTCCCCCACCAGAATTGCCCAGAAAGTTTGCATCATGTTTTATGCTGGTTCATCTGCTCTGGGAACAAAATATGGAATTTTCAATATTCACTTGTAGCTTTCAGSGTCATTTAGGATCCCAAGTAGCTCAATTGCTTTTAGAAAACAACACAGTATGGTAATTTATTTCAGAATTATTGTTCTCTTTTGGARCAGCAGTATTCACTGTATGTGTGGAGGAAGCTTTCCACACATAGCAAAAAATATCCGTTATATATCCAGTACTATGGTGCAATTTTGCAGACAGCCTTTTCTCTGTGAGTGGGTTCCCAACCAAAATTCTTTCCTGCACTGAGAAAGCAGCATATTCRCTAGGAATCCCTAACTAACACAGAAATAACAAATACTGCCAAATCTGCCAAAGAGACGCCTTTGCTTGATGATTGCCTATACTGGGAGGTAATGCTGCACACAACCACAACCACATGATGACAACCTTAGTCAGTCTCTTGTTAATATTGAAAAGTCTCCTGAGGAATGCTGAGCACTTCCCACTGGCCATCAGGCCCTTTCAAGCATACTTAATGTCAGGTACCTCAAAATCAGGTACCCCGATTCATTTCCCTCTGAAAAAGCCCATGCTTTTTWAAGTAACTATCTCATTGATGCCACAGCTAAGCTCAGACAGAACTGCTTTCTATCAAAGCTCAGAGGCACAGCTTTCTCTGTTTGCTTTTCAATGGCTGCCTAAAGGTCACATTCTTCTCTACAGCTACTAATTCTGCGTGTGCAACAGAGGGTATAAAATATGTTTGTGAKGTTTTGGTCTCTTCTTTGTAAATATAGCTGGAATTCTAGTACATGCACTAGCACATGCTGAAGAGCTCAAGGACATGGGAAAAATAGCATCCTGCTCTGTTCCCACTCCAGGGCCCAGGGCTCACCAAAATGTAATGACTTAGAAATGGATGGAAAGCAATGCCACTGCCACAGACAAAAGGATTTACAAAAGAATTAATAAATGACTATCACTTCGCTTGCCTCAGGACTTTTCTGGGTAAATTATTACTCTTTAAAGCAGTGCACTGTGAGTAAGCTGCCTGACTCCCATTAACATTAGTAGCAGTGGCATAGCATAAGCTTTATGTGCCAGTTCTGAGGATTAATCACAAAGTTGTATCTGTAGGGCACTCGCTTTGAACTCAGCAAATCTGCAACAGAACAACTTTCCTCTGTCAGACTCTTCTTTGAAGAAAAATCACAAGGAAGTGGGTGGGCTGCCGGCTATGCCACTTCTTAACCCACCAGTGCTTCCCCCATAACTCCAACAAAACACTATAGCAACAAGTGAGAGCACYAAATAGCTCTCTTGCTGCATTTCCAGTAACGTTAGCCAAGGTATGGGAGCAAGCAGGGATAACTTTTTGAGCAGGAAGAAAAAACAGAATAAAAGAAATCACATAGAATTAATGCAGTAAATGCACCATCAAGATAAGACTGGGGTTTTTTTAATACAGGATGAAAGCTGGAACACTTGAGACTAATTTCCATGTATGGATTTGGCAATCTAAAAATAGCACCTCATTTAACACAGAAAAAACACAGTAACTGACCCTAAAATTGATGAATACATTCAACATCAAATTTTCTCTATTTTGTCTTCCCTTCTATGCTTGCTGGCACCTTTTCCACAGCCCACCCCTTGTAATTTCCCTAAAGAGGGAGGAAAGGCAATCATCTCAGAGCAGCCTCAGAGCAGCTTTAGCAGAGCAGGACAGCCAYGATGGAGAAGGCTTCACAGGAGAGCGGCTCTGTCAGCTCGGGTCTTGTTATTGTTTGCCTGAGGTGCTGGGATTTTGTCTCACTTCATGCTACAGTGACAAATATCCACCTCTTTCAATTTCCACGTGATGTTGCTCCAGAAGCTTTCAGACCTTCCCTTCCTGCAGCAGTACATCTCCCTCACACAGGCTTTTGGTTTGGTAAAACCCCCAAAATGACCCACACAAAGGCACCATCAGGGAAAAGGAGAGTGCAGGGATGCAGCCAGCCCTCAAACTTCAGCCTTCTCATCCAGGGGCTGGAGAAGGGCCCCTCTGCACCCCKGCAGCTGCACTTTCAGCCCACTGCTTGGGCTTCAGTTCACAGAAAGCCAACATCACTGACTCTATGCTAACTCCATTTCTCCCTCCTCAAAACTGAACAAGACCTCCTCCACAAAGCTCTTGCTCTCCTGTAAAATCTACACAACAAGTTCTTGGGACAATCTCTGTCAGGCCCAATTACAACACATTTGCATCAGGGRCCAAAGTGCTTCTAGACAGCTCTAAGATGAGAAGCATACAAATGCATCACACAGGCTGTCTGCCACCAAACCAGCAGCTGGCCAAAGCTGAGAACCTCAAGAACAGGGCCATGAGTAGAACTCGTACCTTACTTACCAATGCTGAAACAAGACACATTCTGACCTGAGGACAGCCCTGGGAGCCAAACTGCATGGCTGCAGCTGCCACAGCCCTGCATTCCAGGAATGGCAGGGCAATACTGCAGGAGAAGGCTTGAGACACAGCAGCAAAGCTGTCTAAAGTCAAGTGAGAGCTCTGCACCAACAAGGGATCAGCTCTTGCTAGAGCAACAGTTTGTACACRGTGATCAGGCCCTGTGGCATGGCAGTAACCAGGACACGTGCCCAGTAATTGCCTGCAGAACACCAGGGTTTAGCTGGTGCTCTCTCAGGTCTCTTGTTTTCATGAACAATACATCATTTCAGCCTTTCCCCCCACACCCCCAAGTAAAGAGAAAACTCATTGCAGGAGGCAATGTTCTGTTCCTTCTGCCTGTTCATTCACATCAGAGGCCCAACAGAGCAGCCATGTCCACAAACATCTCAACCTCTCACTTACTTTTACTGATAAGGCCAGCATTGTAGGAAGAGAAACAAAACCACAGTGAATTCAGGACAACTGAAATATCTGCTTTCTGCTCCTTCATAAAAAAAAACCCACAAGGCTTCAACTGTCAGCTATTGATATTTGCTAGTAGCAATATTTCTATTTACTAGAATACTACACTATTTACTATCCTGTGCCATTTGTTGCATATCCAACCCTGATATTCACATTCAGGTGGGTATAGAATGGATATATACAGCATTGTCTACAATCAAGTTTTTGTAATGGGGTGCTCCAAGTAGTCAGAACTACCAAAACAATTAATTTCTTCACCATTCTGTGTACTGACATTTGAAAAATCCTTCACCAAGATCTCTGTTTTGATACTTGAATGCAGCAGCGGGCAGGATTTTCATTAGCACTCAGTCAGGAAACAAGTGCAGTGAATCTCACTCATGGCCAGCTCACACTGCCCCCAAACCATACCCATAGGACTTGTTGGGGCAAATGCACTGGTGTGACAACGTCCCACATGGTTGATCCAATGTTCTAATGACACCTAAATGAACTAATCATTCCACTTCCCAGCCATCTCTGTAAGTCAGGGAACCAGATGTGATGTATTACTGGACAGCTACATGTGATCTGGTACCAATGAACCCCATGGATGTTGACTAACACCAAGTATAGCTCCATCTYCACATCACCTGCAGCTCTGCCCCGCATGCTGTGGCCTCAGACATATACATGCCCAAAGCTCTGTGGAATTGCAGCCAGTGTCATGGACTAGTCAATAACAAAATAACAAACCTAGCCCAAGCCAAACAGTTTGAATTTTCCACATTTACCTGTTGTGTAATCCTCAAGTCAGTACAAACAGATCCCATACCCCTGACGGGGGTCAGTAGAAATAAAGTGCAGGCAAGAGCTCTCTTCTATGAGCCTTGGTACTTTGGTTTTGGGAGTTGCCTGCTAGCTATCAGCTAGCAGGTGTTAAAAAAAGGTAAAAATACACTTTTAATAGCTGGTTTTGTTTTGTCATTCAGTCAAAATTAAGAGATTGATCTCTATTGATCTGCAGAAAGGCTCCATCTTTCCGTTGCTTATCARAGTTGTGCCAAGAGCTTGACACACACACAAACAGAAGTAAATTTCAAAAAGTAATGAGTGAGCAATGGCAAACTCATGCCAGTCTCATTCACCATCAGACTTTGCTGCAAAAGGGAAGTGACAGAGGCAACAGCTTCTGGTTATTGTCTCAGCACTGCCAGCAATTTGTTTGATTCTCACATAAATCTAATGCATCCACATCACTGAATAATAAGCAGAAAAGTTCTCTCTATACACAGAAGAGCATCTAGGCATCACATTTTTATTTCCCCCAGCAGCTTTTCCATTATGCTCTGTTTTTTCTTTTAGCTTCTCCCCAGGTGTTTACACACATCAMCTTAGCTCCCTTGTTCATATTCTTAAAGGCACCACTAAAAGCTCATCCAACTGCATCCTCAGCTCTTGGAAAAACAAACCAAAAAACACACAGGGCCTCCCAGGCATACAAAGAGCTCCTCTCTGCACTCACCAATCCCCAAGCCTGTAAGATTCCTGCTCTTACACAAGAGCATGTTTTCCCTACTCATGCCTACAGCACAGGAATAAAAGCCTTGGAAAGCAGCAATATCCTTCCAACTGCCAACCATACCACCAAACTGCCACCAYCAGATGTTCTTCCCTTTCTATCAACATCAAAATGAAGGCAGCTGTTGAAGCAGATGGCTTTCTGTCCCAAACTAGCTCCCCTCAATCCCACCAAAATGAGATGGCTGTGTGGACCAGAGCCCTCTGCAGCTAACTTGGGGCCACATGACCATCCTATCCATGTCCTCCCTGACTAACGTTTCTTCTGCCAACTTCATAGACAGGTATGCAATTCCTAMAGGCCATCGCTGCCTGGGGATTGGCTCTCCATGGTCCCTCTCTCAGATAAACCATCTTCTGAAGACTGCACCAGCAGGATTAGGAGCCTCCTAGACCTTCCTACAAGGTCTTAGCCCTACAACAATATTTACTATGCCTTCTCTAAGCACTGCTTTGGTACAGTAACAGAGCAACTCACCTGAAAGAACAGCAAAACACTCATCGTTAATCCAACAAGCCAGTGACAAAYGGCCTCTCTTCTCTGGCTTGTAAAATACTGAAGCTCCCCCAGTTGTGATAAAAAAACCACAAGTGTCCTTACCCTGCACTCGTCATCTGACTGCCAAAAAGTGGGGATTCATTTACCTCTGGAACTCTGCTCTTACTTGYATAGAGCATTGGTTCCCATTGAAAGCCAGTGCCAGAAATGTTAATCAGGAAATCCTATGAACTAGCAGCCAAAGAGATACATCAAATGATCTAATCCATCCATGCATCACACAGATTTTCAAAGTGCTCCTGCCTGTGCAACTCTTTGTCTTGTCAAAAAGCTTCACCCAGCAGAGCTGTCAATTCAGCTTTTCAGAGCACCTCTGATTCCTCCTGGAAAACTGGGCAGACAGTCTGAAATACTAATCCTATTGCTGTATCAGGGGGGGTTTTCTTCCATTTCTCTGCCTGGTTTCTTGTTACAAAAGCCTTTCATTCTCAATTACTTCCACATGAARTATCTGGTCCTCTGTGGAAGGGATGACACCATGGACTTTACTACTTCATCAGCTRAAGTCAGTACAGAGGAATGGTGCCTCAGCGAATGGTTGTCAGAGCCAAGGCTTATCTACAGAATAAAAATCCTGTTTTAATATAAAGACCTAAACATCAACGAAAAAACAGYAGAAATAATCAACACATAGGTCCTRGTACACTGGGTTTCATGAAGGATGAAGATATTCCGGAAACAAGCTGAACACCAGTTTAGCCTAGGTTTATGTGAAATAAATCACAGGTAACTCTAATGCACCCTCTGGCAGCAGATGGTTCACAGCCAGTAATCATGGGCAGGACTATCCTTGTCAATTAATCATTTCCTGACCCATGCCATTTTGGGAAGAGGAGCAGAGCTGGCTGTGGCCAATCTGAATTGGCCAAAGAGGATTTGTCACCCATAACAGGTTCTGCCCAGGCCACATCARAAAGGCTATTTTTGAATCATATGCCTACAGTTATCCTTTCAGCATGCATTGCTTTCAGATTTTATGACTCTGTAATAGGACTGGTAATAATTATTTCTCAAAATGCACTAATTTGATTATTTTCCAAATTAAATTATGGTTAAGATTACTTGCAGGTAAAACCAAGAACCAGTAAGTTATATGTGCTGCATCAGTTGTCATAAAATCAGTAAGAACACTGGTGTAGAGAGCAACATATACATGGCAGAAAATTCCCAGCACCTACACATACTGTAAGGGACAACCTTTGATCTTTGTTCCTCACCCTCATATCTCCAAGGACCTGGGTTTTAACAGGTTCTGAGGAATCCCCACTTTGTTATATCTAATCTGCTAGAAAGTTTTAAGGTGGTTTTGCTATTTTTCTAGRCAAAAATGTATATATCCATTTGGATTCTGGTTTTGGCCCATGATCTTTCATTTAATTTTTTTTTTTTTTRYTACCTTTAGGAAAAACACTCTTGATATTTTGTTTTGCAAGGCTTTTCTAGGAGATAGGCTGCATAATCCCTGGCAYTACAGGACACAGCATTGTCTAGCACTTAGAGCAGTGGGAGTCCAAAGACCTGAGTTCTGTTTCTGGCTCTCCCACTCACTCTCCACATGACATTTAACAAGTCAATTCACTTCTCCAACTACTTCTGTGAAATGGGTGTGCTTAGGTTGTATTCTTCCTTTGGCATCCAGTTTAAATCCAAAGGATACTGAGTGAAAACCATTTCCTGAGTGTTTCAAGATGCCAGGATGGAAGGTGCACTAWACACTATCATCAGCAGCATCAACAGAAAAGTTTAATTGTGGGATCTGTAAATTTTCGTTGAAATACCAAAAAGTAATTTTCTTTTCCTGATATCTCTTGGGTATTTGGCACTCAGATGCTGACTGCACATCATTTTCATCTTAGACTGTCTGTTCTTGTTTCAGTAGAATGATTATTTCAGTATGAATATAAGCCAAACCAAACTCTTAGTCCCCAGCCTACAGCTCCCTTCTGATTAGGATCTTTCTCTATATGGATTCATGCCTCTACTGAATTCCTCAGTGGAAGAAGCAGAATTAAAGACTTGCCTTGGCAGTTTAACACTTTTCTTCCCTTGGCAACACCRTCAGGCATGAGAGCAAGTTATAAGGAATGACATTACATCATGCTSAAATACATGATTATCACATGCTGCAAAATGGATTCTACAAGGAAGACTGATTTAGTGTGTGTCTGTGATGATGAGTAAAGAGCAGCTGGTACTGAACTAATGCATTGCTGAAGATTGTATCAGATTAAGCCAGTAATTCAGCTACCTCCATGTCCTCTCCCATAAAATTTTAATAAACCCAATCTTATGGGAGGAAAGAAAAGACAGGGACCCTGCTGAATTATTTATAACCTTAGTTATGTATGGCAAAGAAGCCCCTCTTAGGTGAGCAACTGATATTCTTCCATTGGTTTTCTTCTGAGAACATCTAGGTGAGAATCAAGTTTTGGGGGAAAAAAACCCACAAAAYACACAAGGATGCAAAGGSCAAGCCMGAAAAGACAAAGCTGATAAAGGCAGAGATGAGGGAGARTTTGTATTTATGAAAGAGATATTGATCAATTGCACATACCAGTGGCAGACAGACTCAAATTAGCTGTCATAATTCCAGTGATGCAGAGGGACATGCAGGCTCAAGCTCCATTAAGYATAACCTAAATCCAGAGCAGCCAGATGAGATTTGCCAGACTGAACTCTGAATTCCCACAGGAGATACCTGCAGTTGATTTATATTCTTGATTTCTTATTCCCCCACCAACTGTGCAATCAGTTCCTGGAGGTGGGTAGGGAATAATTGAACAGCTAAACTGTGATTCACCCAGCCAATTAAGGAGTCTTGGGATGGGCCCCTAGACAAATCCCTCAGCTTCATCTGGTCTTCATGGACCAGAACTGCATTTGGCTCTGACAACAGGGCCAAAATCATAATGACCCCGTTAACACTAACAATCTGAGGAAGTMAATCTGCATTATGGTTTCTGCATATTAATATTGACACATTTTRTGTTTTTTCAAAGCAGGAAGATGTCCTGACTGTACATGAGGTTTGGGTTTATTCTGTAGTTCTATGTCCAAAGAGCATCTCTGCAAAACAGTAATTAAAATGGCAACCACTGCCTAGTAGCTATTGACATAAAAAACCCACCTTCATGTTTCAGCCTGCAACTTCTGTCAGGTCAAGGCCAGGTTGTTTGATTCAAAGTCTCTCGCCCTCTCTCTCATGCTGGCTGCTATGATGTTTCCTTGTGGATGGTGCATGGCTTTGTGAACAAATCACAMTAAACTCATTTCCAAAATGTTCCACTTATGTCTATCTTCTTGCACTGAAATAAGGAAGCACTTAACTCCTCATTAGTAACTCTGTATGTGGCATATGATCACCTTGAAATATTTAACTGCTGGGATTTCATCTCACTAACATTGTGGGGTGGGGCATCAGACTGGGGTATAAACAAACTGGGACATAAATCATCATAAACCAGGCATTAAATTGGTATATAAATCAAAAATTATAGAAGTCAGATGGATGAGACCCATTAGAGCCTCCTGTTTGTTCTTTCCTCTTCTCTCACCCTAAGAATGCACAAGGCATCATTCTTGATTAACCAAGAGACAGAAGAACGCCCATCTCTCCCCCTCTGTGTCTCTCAAGAGGGAGAGAAGGGAAACAGAGAGCTCTGTATGCATATTAATAAAGCTATATTTTGACTGGCTGAATGACTAGAAATTATTAGCAATGGTATGTTTTACCTGTCAACATCTCCACTCTGCAACAGGCAAAAAGTGTCTAATACTTCTTTGCAAAAATATCACTAGTGAGACTGGAGGGGGTTTGCTTTCAATTTTCCTGCACTCAGAACAGCTCTGTAAATACCTTAAGACTCTCTTCAACAATGAAGATAAAAATGTCTTTTTTCTTGTATAACAGTGTAAGACAATGCAAAACATCAGCTAAGCCACAATGAATCTAAGTGCCTATACTTACAAATATAAGACACAAAATAAAACCAAAAAACCCAAAAACCATCAGCATGAAGGTTACGAAGCCAAGCATGCCAAAGCTAGGAAATAGAAGAACGRGACCTTTTGAAAGGGTCAGTGTGAAAGGGGAGAAGACAAGAAACTCTTCAGCAAAGAGCAATCAGAGCAGAGATCAGTCAGGTGGTCACACCTCCTTCTCCCTCTCACACAAGCACTTTGCTCTTCTCTTACTCTAAAACTCCTTGGTGCTAAGTCAGTCCAAGAAATTTCTTAAGACATGGTCCCTAGCTGTGTTTTCCTCATTTACACTAACCCAGTGTGAGTTGGGTGGCCRTTTGATGTTTGATTATAGTGTAGAGCTTTTATAGTTACTCTGAAAGACAATGGGAGCTGTGCTCCGGAAATATGTAAAACTCAAGCTTTCCAACTGGACACTCAAAAAACCCAAACAAGTTATCTTTGATTTTCAGGCCTAAAATGAAAATTATAGCCAACCAAGAATGGTTATTAGATATTAATATATTTATATTTACACTCCCCCCTTCAATTCAATGACTAGAAAAGTGACAAAATCCATGAAGTGGTTAACTCCATCATAGGATAAGGAATTGTGTAATTTGCAATTCAAAAGGCCAACAACCATAAATTCAGCAATGAAAAATAAATCAAACAAAGGCATCATTGAATGGAAACAGAGTATGGAAATGTGTGGAAGAAGGCAAGAGTATGTGATTACAGCTATTAAAGACTCAATAATGAGCGTGCTTAGAGGAGATAAATTAAGGCCAAGTACACAGCCCAAACTGGGTCATCTCCTAACTTTACATGCTTTTATTTGCTTGTATTTGCAACCTTAAAAATGCTTATTTGATTTCAAGTGAACTTTAAGCAAACAACAAACTGCAAACACAGAAATTCTAGTGTGGGGTTTCTTACCGATTCAGAAGAGTGGCAAGAGGGTCATCAGCAGAATAAGACTATCCTGATTCACCTGTGAGCCCCATTATGTGAGCTGGGCAAGAACCTGCTGGCTGAGGGAGCAGGATGAGACCTCCCCTCTGCCAGTGTTTCACAGCTGCATTAGCAGCAGATGTACGGTAAGACCTCTGACTTGTGCACTTTGAACAGGGCTTTGGAATGGATCCCATACTTTCCTGTTTGTTCCCCACTTCACTCCAACACAAACAGCAGAGTTTGACCATTTTTGCACCTTCTCTCCAAAATTTTTCCAATCCACCACTCCAAACTTTTTCCCAAATTGCAATGCTTAGTAATTCCTCATATTACCTCTTCCAACTCTCCAGTACAGTTTTGCCCCTTTCCTTGTCCTCATTTTCTCCCTTCCCAAATCTTGTCTATATTCGCTATTGAGGACTGAAGGGTCTACTGACCTCCTCCCTTACTCCCTCCCTGCTCTTCTGCCTCTAAGAAGCAAATAAAAAATTGTATGCAGTTGGGAAAGTTATTCATCAGTGTAGGTATTAAGGTCACAGGCATATTAGCAGATCCTAAGATGAAAACTAGCAGAAGGCAATAAAATCCCTTACAGATTTCAAAATAGGTCTTAGACTTCTATGCCAAAAAAAAAAAAAAATTATCATAGCTTGAAATAGCAAGATATGAAGAAAACCTTACAGCAGAGAGAGAGGGGGAAATGAGAAGGTCTGTCACTACCACCTGGCCATTAGCTGTGGGAACAATGAATGCAGTAAAGATCCAACAACACGAGACCTCCGGGCATGTGAGCACCTGCTGCCTGGCTAACCTCTGGGATGGCTGCCCTGTCTGTTGTGATAACCAATGCACTAAGGAGTGACATCATCCCAAATGGCACTGACCAGCAGGATGGGGCCGTACTTCAGGGTGTACTTCCATCTGGGGGCCCAGGTAGCTAAGTAAAAATGGAACAGGATTTCCTTGTAGAGGCACATAGGGGAGAAAGTGAAATAAAGGAGCAAAAGTGGGATGTTGCCTATTTACTTCAAACACTGTTTTCAGTAGTATCCATAAAAAAAAACCACAAGCAAAAATTTTCTGGGGTCAGCCTTATTAAAAATGCAACAATTAAATATTTATTGCTGCTTATAATACCAGATGGGCCCAAGTCCATAAGCCTGCTGGTGTTACCAAGGCATTTTCAAGCTGTCAACTGAGTTTCTGTGCAAATTTCAACTTCATGTTCCGTGGAATGAGAAGGCTTGGGAAGTCTGTAGAAATTAGAAGTCTGGACATCGCACAAATTTGAACTCCAGACATTTTCCTGAGTGTTAGTTGTTGCTGGATATTTTTCCAATAGTTTTACTGGTTATAAGGAAGTATTTGAGTGCTTTGTAGGCTCCTGCAAAATTCAGAGCATTAACACCAATAAAATCCACTCAACTTTCAGCTTAGATGCTGTATGAATTAAAATATTACCACTCTGTACATCCTGTAGAAATTATTCATTTCCTCCAATATTGCTCTTCGCAGAATGTGCCAGGCTATTACTTTTGACTTTAGAATTCATTTTTTATGCAAATGGCTTTTAGACCACCACAAAAAGAGGAGTGCTGCAGTTGCAGAGCRCAGATGAATGTTATCATTCCAATACAAAGAATTATGATTGTTGTTCTGACAAGTCAGCTCTCCTCACTGATATTTTAGATTCAGAGCCCATGTCCTGTGGCCCTGCAGTRGAAACATGAGGGTAGAAGACAGGTAAAGGAGATCCCACAGGGCCAGGCAAGGAGTATTTYCAAAAAGCCCAGGAAATTCTGAGCACTTAGGAAGCATCAGCTACCTGTTTATGATCTGGTTCACTCTAAAGCAGTCTGGTGACACAATTTCTAAGCTGTGCTGTAAAAAAAATCAGTTTCCATAGCAATTCCAGCCACTTCCTGCCCAGATGCAGCACTCTTCACATTCCTGGACACAAAACACAGCTGCTGTGGAAGACAGGCTGAAGAGGCAACGGCAAGCTGGAGAAGAAGAGACAAATTCCCTCTTTTGTGGCAGTGCCACATCCAAAGTAGAAAATCAGGTTTGTGACACATGAGGAAGAAGGAAAAATAAAAGGCTTCTAGACCCAACTACCTACCTCACACAATAGGCTCTGTGAATCAGCAAAACAAGAGCTTTTGGAGACAATGAAGAATTTTTTTTCTCTCTTCTGATGTAGAGACTTTCATGCACTATAACACAAGCCACTGGGAGCTCTGCCAAAGGCTCCGAGAGCCATGCAGCAATTGTCCCATTTTCAGCTACCAAGGCAAGAAGGGAAGAGGGAGTTATTGCACTTGTTCTCCAAGAGAAAAACAAATATCACTCTTCAAGAACACACATCAACAACTTGCTTATTTGCAGCACTTTAAAGCCACAGTAGTTTCTACATCTGCCTTGGAGAGAAGATGGCTCTTTTACATGAAACAGTTAATTCTCAGAGTGCAGCATAAGATGAATACAGAGCCTGGGTTGCCTATTGCCTACTAAAAAAATAGAACAAAACAAACACACCCACACAAAGCCAAACAGGGATGAAAGCAAAATGACTTTACTACAGTCCTTCTGGTGGGAAAAAAAAAAAACACAAACCACACAGCATCAACCTAACACATATTTGTTGTTCTCCAAAGAGTAACATAGACTGAACACTCCCTGGGCTTTGAGTGCCTTATCCCTCAGTAGCTTTAAAGAACAGCTTTGTGAGCTCCTGGAAGATGCTAAACTGAATATAGTACATCCCCTCGTTGCTTTGGAGGTACTGCCATTTTCATTACAAACACAGCCTTTCAACTGCTTCTGGAATAATATACCAGAAATGGTTTCCTGAAGATTGAGGGACAAGAAAAAGAAGACTTAACATCAACATAGCCTCCCTTTTATTGTCAGTTTCCTTAGTGGACAAACATCCAGTTGAAATGCTTATCCTATCACCTGATGTCCTGGATTGCCAAGCAAATTGCATTCTATTTGCCATCTGTAYGGCAGTTGTCTTCTGTTAAGTGGGCAGTTTKCCTTATCTCTTCCACAGCCAATCCTCCCTCTGGGGAGACATCTGCTGATAACAGGCTATTGAATGTCACTGCATRRCTGATAAGAACTACAGCATCCCACTGTGAGACGCTCTGCCCAGAGGGAGGAGCTAAGCATTCCTAACTGGATATAATCCTGAGATTCTGGAACACCAGCATGGCTTCTCCACTGGATTTCCCRAAGGAACAGCTGCTCCTTCCACTGGATCTTCAGAGGAAGACTGCACCCTTCTACAGGATCCCTGCTCCAATGGAACCACACCTGACWCTCCAGGAGGACTGCAGCCACAAATCCAATTGGACTGCTACCAACACCCTGACCCACAGGGTGTCAGGTTGGGTTCTGACTCTGTCAGTGTTGTTTTGGTCTACTGCATTGTTTATTTTATTTTTTATTTTCTTCCCTAATAAAGAAATGTTATTCCTGCTCCCGTATTTTTGCTTGAGAGCCCCTTAATTTCAAATTTATAACAATTTGGAGGGAGGGGGTTTGCATTTTTCCATTTCAGGGGAGGCTTCTGCCTTCCTTAGCAAACTCCTGTCTTTCCAAACTAAGACACCTGAAAACCCTCCTCACCCTTCCCAATGCCTGCACCACATTCTACAGCACAAACCTCTGCCATGGGCACWTTCCCATGTTTTGTGAACACATATGTAGCATAATGAAAGTGAATCCACAGGAACAGCATAAAACATATGGAACAATGTGTGAATAAATATAGACCTGCTCACATTTTCTTGGCTTTCTACCGCAAAAATATACCTCCATTTCTAAGAGTATCAATGATGCTGTTCTTGYTTTTCAGAAAACACAACTATGGATCAGGTTTTGCACTCAAGACCAGGGTCAAAGTGTGACAAGGTAAATGCCTAATAGTGACTCAATAAAATCATCAGCATCTTCCAGAAAGGCAGTAACTCATGCTCAAAGTTGTCAGACATAGCTTTCCTCTGCTTCTCTCTTGCCCTCTCAGCTCATATAGAGACTTGTTTTGTCTAATTAGATCAACATTTATCTCCTGACAGGCAAGAGCTGACAATACTACAATCATCTTTCCCTCTATCCCTMTTTAACCAGAGATAGTTGAGAGGAAGTGATTGCAGCGAAGACAAGTCCTATTTCCCCAGCTCATACTGCCATAGGCAATCAATTTGGAGCAAAGGTTCCATCTTGAAAATGTCAAACAGAATGAAAAAAAGATAAAATCAAAAATGGTAAAGTCAGCTCCAACCATTCCTCTAGGACCAGCTGCTCTCTCAGGTTCTTGCAGCACAGCTAACAGCGCAGCTAGAGTAGAGGAGGAGTATCTGCTTTGTGTGCTGAATGGTGCCATGGGGTCCTCAGCCTCAAGTTAATTGTCCCAGCACCCASTCCTGCAATTTAAGAGAAACTGCTGGAGCATCAGTCATGCCCACCAGTCCAAAAAAAGCAATTTGCAGTCCATGGTGGAAGCCCTCTCTCCTCTAATCCCTAGCCCACTGAACATGCAAAACAATGGCTTTCTTTCACAGGCACCATAGTTGGCTGTCCATATACAAGCAGAAGAAAATACATGACTCAAATACAAATACAGCAAATGGTAACAGTGGCTTCAAGCCTGGAAGAGACATTTTTGTTTATTAGGGTGACCAAATATTTTGCTTTCACTTTTCCAGTTCCTCTGAAGTTCTCCAAAATGCCATTTTGCCCCCATGTTTTTTCAGGAAATACTGTTTTTCCCCCCTATCTCATGCTACAGATCTGAAAAATAATCCATGACAAGAAAAAGAAGATGGCCAGGCCTGGGCCCTGCTTCTTTTGTTGTTTGTCACAAGACTCACTGATATGAACAGGAAAATATTCAGAGGAAAATAACGGCCAGGTTGACTTGGAAATATCAGACTGACCAGTGTTGAGATAAAGTAGCTGTGTCCTGGATGAAACTAGTCCAGAGGCACAGAGCAGGATGAGCTGCTAAGGCAGGGACTAAAATCACAGGGACTTTCTGAAGAGACTTATCCTACTTGGTCTACTGCAATGCAAAGGGAGAAAAATCCCCTCAACCAAACCACARTTTGAGAGATTGCTATTGGCCTTGTCTTTTAAAACAGCTTACTTTTCCTRCACCAGAAACAGTCATATGGATTCAGTTCATTCTTAAATGCAGTGACCTCCAGAACCACCAATGGGATTACCCCATATACCAAAGCACTCTGTTGCACCAACTGCTCAGGAGAGGAGAGCTTCAGCAAAATATTTCTCTTCTCCTCTGCCCTCAGATAGGTAGATGCAGATATCAGTTCTATCTACAGCTCTCTACACTTATCTTACTCCTGAAACTGGCAAGAAAATTTGGGTCAGAAAAATGAGGTACACTCAATGTACTCTCTACAGGGAAGAGACAAGCAGCCTCACCCTGAGAATGCTTCAGACCATACCAGATACATAAATAGGTGAGCATTGTCTAGATTGCACCTTTGGAGACTGACAAATGCCCTACCAACACTCAAAGCTCAGGAACTTGCTGATCCTAACAAAGGATGCACACAGCCTTAGATGACCAGGTGTATAACCCTTTATTTGAGCCATTGCTGAGATAAAGATTAATTTTAGAAAATTTTTGAACAGTGAGATTCTCAGCAAATAGTTGCAGCTAAGTAATTGTTATTCACAACAGTGGCAAAACCACACATACACAAAGCATAAACCAAAGCCCCTTCCTACTGCCCTATGAGCCCTAACAGAAGATGTCTTCGGTGGTGGGTGCACTTCTTTTTTTGCCCATAGATGAGCACTGTCACATTTTATATCAACATGAAACTAACACCAGCAGAGAAGAAAGGTGGTAGGAGAAAACCTGAATTGAACTGAACCTTCTGATCTTCTGATTTCAGGGACAAATTAGCATAACACACTATTTTGCAAGACCAGCCTCTTACAACCTGCAGAGAGGCATAAATTCAATTATTCCTTTTTTGTCATATCATAATAAAAATAGGTATTTATCCACATAGACACATTAAAAAAAAACTCAACAGGCATTCAGCAAGATCCTCTAGAAGGTTCTTAACTCTTTACCAGAATGTACCAGGAAGGCCTACAAGCGTCAATGAATCTCACCCATGCAGGAAAAAAAAATTATAGCATTGCACCTTCTCCTCCTCTGAGCTTAAAAGGAACCTCTCAAAGCAAGAGCCACCCAAGGGAGGAGTGAAACATACTGAAAGCCATAGGAACACCAGAGGTCTGGCACAGTTCTCAAACTGACAGGGTAGAACAGCACTATCACCTTTCAGGCTTCTCAATCAGAACCAGTATTGCCTCAACCACTGCCACCTTCAAGGAGATTTAACTGTTTCCACTGAAACAGAGCTGCTCAGGATATTCAGCAGTCCCCACAACTATGTAGTAACAAGAACAGTAGTATCCTTCCTTGTGAAATTCTACCTCATGCATTTTATCAGTGAAAACCCTTTTCCATCTCCAAGATGAGAAAGAGACAAGATTTAAGGTCAGCCAATACATCCCAAGGCAATTCCATCCCTGTCAGATCTTGTCACTTCAGCGAGCATTACAAGTTGGTGACCACTGGCTACAATTATCACTGGGGGCTAAGCTCCTTCCTTGTGCCTTAAAGGGTGCAGCAATTCTCTTCCAAGACCTTCAAAGGAGTGTGATGCCACACTCACACAGGAGCTGCTGGCAGTGGGACATATTCTACAATAAAAGCCAGCAATGAATTCTCCTAGAAGCAGGAAACTCAGCAGCAACAGCATGAGAATGTGCTCACGTACAGAGCATTCCACTGAATTAAAAAATAGGGCATTGATTTTGTTAYTCATTTTTGTATTTAACTCAGTATTAATCTCTGCATACAAATGCCTTTTCCTCACTGCTGCATTCTCATGCCTCAGCAGAATTTCCAGTCAGCAGCAGAAACAGAGATGTAGGTCCTAAGAACAAATCGATCAGTCTGCTACAACGACAAACTGGATGTGAGATGAGGCCTCTGAGCGGGCTGCCACTCAAAACCTCTGCTCTCATTTACCAGGGATCACCTCCCGCCTGCACACAAGGAGAAGGTGAAGAAAGGCAGCAAYACTTACGCAAGGCGTGCCACTCATCCTGGCGGATGGTCTTGGTGATGTTGTACGTAAGGTTCTTGGGGATGGTGGCTGAAGAGTAGTGGTACTTGATGTACGAGCACCGCTCAATTGCTCCTGGGAAAGGCAAAATGCAGAAAAAYGTGGTTAAATCAATGTAACATGTCCTGCCAGCTACAGGCCAGATGGGTTTGACAACCAAAAGCAAAGCCTAGGAGCAAAGCAATCCCTACCATCCCTGCCCACTGTGACAACCAGCACACACTCCGGCCCATGACATGTAAGCTCAGATGCAAACTTATGATATGGGAAGTTTATCTTTCACACATTCCAGGGACCTTCCAGACTGGCCCTGGAGTAGCTGCCAGCTTTCACCATGAGATATCTGTGTGGCAAATTCTTCCCTGAACTGTGAGCTAGCAACTGCCATGCAGTTAATGTATAAAAGCTATAAATCTGTGTCTTAGCTTTCTGTGCAGTCATGGTCATGACTCAATAYCCATACTTCAGGAAATACACAAAGCAAACACCTTTGATCTTCCCCTAAAGAAAAAGCAATGCAGAAAAATATACATTTATGTAGTGAACAATTTCCTAACCCTTTCCACCTCACAGCAGGGGGACACATGACACTGTCTCCTGAAGGTACCTAGACACTTTTACAGCAGGTTCAGAGACAGAATCCATTGGCATCTCTGAACAGTGAGGCTCAGATAGCAATATCAGCGGTTGAAATGGGAAATTCTTTTTCCCCTCTGTATTTTCTGGATTTCACCTATGCTCCATAGAAATAAACACCATGTGCTGCTTCTGATGTCTTCTGGTCACATCATTAGATCTCCTTTTACAAATACTTTCCTTTCTGTACAATAATTGCCCCTCCAGGATCTGATCTCCTGGCATCTCTCTGCATAGTTAGTATCCTTAGAAGAAAGAGTCTGGTGTAGTCTGATGCTTTCCATGAGTTATAGCTTAGCCAAATCTCACATCTGATCAGACACCTGTAACTGTGTAACTGTTCTTGCATTGATGAAAGTCAGTCAGGTTTCCTACATTGCTTTTGCCAGCATTCTCAGCTAACACTGGCTTATTAGACCTTCTCAYTAAGCTGTCAGAGTCAAAGCTCATGGAAGTCATTTTCCCACTAACATTATGTTATTTTGGCTCAGGCCTTTGATACCTAAATAGGTATCCTTCATGTGGTTGGCCGTGCTGTTTGTTACTAGCTACCACTAGTCAGAGAAGCAGCTATGCTGGAAATGCTTTTATGTATTAAAAATACATTAAGACAAGCACTCAATAGAATAAATTAAATGAAGCAATGAATTATATAAATAATAAAGAGCGCTATACACAAGGAGGCAGGTAGAGGACTCTTACTGCCAGCCTGAACTGAAAAGGCAGACCCATTAGCCTTATATCGACAGTTCCACAGSGTAAAAAATGCTTTTAAACCACTGCAAATGCAGGTTTCTACTAAGGGTTGTAAGATACTATTTGGCATGAGCTTAGATTATAGACCATGAATTCACAGCATGAAGAAAACCCATGAAACAAGTTATTAATTACATCACAGTCTACCAGCATCTTCCAGAGTTAGTGCAGTATAAACATTTGAGGTCCTCATTGTTTGCTTCTTCTAAGTATTCTTCACATTCTGCCTTTGACAGCAATTAGATTAGACAAAGCCAAATATTATAGGGGGAAAAGGCAAAATATTTACATATGTATCCGCCTGCCCTGACAGCGTGATGGGCTTCTGTGTGAGTCTGCACCATCTGGGCACCAAATGTACGCCCAGAATTAAAGTTTCAAACTAAGAATAGTATTTAAATAAAAAGACAGCTAGCGTGCAAAGAGCTTTAAAAAAATCCCCAAATCACAACCCTGCGTTCTTATAGGTTTTCCTATCCCCTTTTGCTAGGTTGCTTTTATAGATTAGAAGCATCAGCAAGAAAATAACAAATGCTTATTTGTCAGAAATTAATCTTTAAGTTATCAGATACCTGCCCAAACAAGAGATTTMTATAGAATAGTAGAAAGAGACACAGAGACAAGATACAAAATAAAAGCTTACAGAAGGAAGGAAGAACAACTCCTGTTCTATTTGCAGCTTTTCTGGAACCAAAAAGGCTAATTTCTAGTAAGGTCCATCAGATTTCTAATTCTGCAAAGACTTCTGGTGGTAATGCAGCGAGCTGTTCAATATCACTTCTGTCACCAAAGCCTAAAGCATAAAGAGATTATTGGCTGAATTCAGGTCATCACTTGACCATATCCATAATYTGGGGCTTATGCCTCCTTCCCCATGGCTCTAATGAGACTTAAGCACACAAAAATAGCTTTGGGACCACCATCAACCAGGGTGGGCAAAAAGGGCACGGTACAGCACTTGGCATGGCAGATCACAGAGGGCACTGAAGCCCTGCCAGCTCCACCAGGGACCAATGGTGGACACTCAGCAGAAGAAGGCAGAATCTTACTGGGAAACTCAAGATTTTCATGGCCCAAAATGACAATGCTTGTGACTGTTGGGCATTTAAACATGAACTACTTATTTAAACCCACTCTCACAAGTGTAGTAGAATAACTATGCTGAGTGAATGCAACTATATCAGCATATATCTGACTAGAGGTGACAATCAGCTTTTGAACTTAAGAAAAAGGCCTTCAATTGGCTGAACCTGGAAATAAAGATTAGGAGAAGGGCAAGTTTATATGCAGTGATGATTTCATACTTCTGATGTTTCCCTAGTCGTTCCACACAGAAGAAAATGTTCAAGATGCCCAAAGATCCAAGTCCTGGAGGTCCCTATGAGAGCAAAAGCATCTAGAGTAACAAGAATCAGAATTACTGCTCTGCTGGAAAGCCTTCTCAGAAAAATGCTACAAAATCTTTACCTTCAGAAGAATTACTAGCTATGCTCACTCCAGTCTTTGAAATAGGAAGAAAAGCAAGCTTTCCCCTTCATACCCTCAATAAGGTAACTGCAATTTATGGAGCATTTTCAGCCTTCAGCACAAACTTAGACCAAATGCAACTACAGCTTTGCTCTGCACTTTGCTTCAATAACTGGGAACAGTATTTATAGAGCAAAGCAGTGAGTGGGTTTTTTTTAGCTAGGAGCCACCACAGCAAGAGTTACAGCTGGCCACAAGAAACTCAAAAACCACCACAAAGCTGCTCCCGAGACAGAGGCAGTATATCCTATATTTCTCTGACCAAAGGGAGATGCTTGCTGAAAATCCTAAAGAGAATTGACATCTTCCAATAGAGTGCTAAGAAAAGGATCAGCAGAAGTATGCAACTAGAACCATGCAGAACAAACCTCTGCCATACCATCATCACAAGCACAGGTGCTCAGAGGATTCAGCAGCTGTTAGCTGTGGCTGGTAACCCCCTGTTCCTGCAATGGTCAGATGACAAACAAATTGGAGATAAGGAAACTAGAGCTAGCTTCATCCTGAGCAGCTAAGCATTCACAGCATCAAACATGCACCTCCTGTTACTGACTCACTTAGCTGCTCAGCTTCCTTCTCATATCTGCAGATCTTTGCTCCATACTATCACCTTAGCACATAATACTTCCTCTTCTCTCCATTATAAGAAAAACTTTTAACATAGGCCACAGGAGAAATACCTCCTGAAAACACTGATTTCTTTTTTATTCAACTTTGTTCAACTGCTAGAGAAACTCAGCTACCACTGCATTACTGGAGCTGTAAACACCATCCCAGTAGAGGCCTCAAACTGTTAGGCAATGCAGGGAATGACTGAACCATTACCCCACTCTAAAGAGAAGAGGGTTAAGATCAGTTAAGGTCCTAGTCCTAGTCTGGTGTCCAGACTATATTTGTCTGGTAGGCCAACACAAAATTTTTCAGAACTTTTAGACCAGTATTTCTTCATCACCATTGTGCCCCCATCACTCCCTTAAATATGACATTTAAACTCTTTCAAACTGCTCCAAGCAACAGTTTTTACCGTGGTTAATTTCAAAAACAGAATGGAAATTCAAAATGTCACCAAGGTATTGGTTACTTCTGTCATAAATGGTGGATCTCAGACGCACCCAGAGGCATTTGCCCTGGTCAGTTTGACTTCTGCAAAGGTGGTTGCTGAGTTTCATGAATTTACAGTGTCAGTGTGATTGTATGGTTTAGTTTTCTGCATAACACAAACCAACCCATCTGAGAGCTGGTAACAGAAAGCTGTCCTTGGCATGGCCTTTCATCAAACTGGTAACCTGTGAGAGCAGTTGGGTGACAGTAATATCACTTCAGATTAAGCCCAAGATGGCACAGAGTTACTTGCATGAGTTATCTGAGTATTCCTCTCCTGTCTTGAAGACTAGAATATTTCCCACTTCCTCCCTGCCCCAGCTCTCAGGACTGCAGATTGTGGGACCATCCTTAAAGGTTCAACTACAGATTAACCCAATGCCTGGGAATAAGTCACCTTCAGAAGCTAGAGGACTTCCAGATATGGATAAAAATTTCTCCCATGCTAAGGTTCTTTGCAGCAGTCCCTGGGTTAGAGCAATCAGGAAACTGAGATGCAGGGAGCCAGCAGCTCACTCACTCTGGATGAGCTGTGGTAAAGCCATTCCAGATTCCACAAATTAGGACTGAGAGTAACATTCTGCAACATGCAGAGATCTGAACCAGGGGATACCCATTCTTCTCTTATAGTAKGCATAACTGGTTTCTAAGAAGGATCCAGCTGTAAAGCTATTATTTGTTTTACTACACTTCCTGTCAAAGTTTTTGATATTATGAGCTTCCCTGAAAAGACTGGTGTGGATATTCTGAGCCTTTGCTACCCCCAGGCAGCTTCTCCTTCTGTGTTGCAGATACCCCTGGATGAACTGTTTTGAAGCAAAAAATTCCACAAAATGCACCCTTCGTTCTAGTTCTAATTTTCACAAATCTATTTGAGAATTACTACACAAACATTTACTAGCAAAAGAAATCTTAGCCTCTGGCTTGCAAACTGCACTCACTACATGTATTTGCTCTTCATTATGAGAAACTGCCTTCAGTATGAAAGATTGCCTTAATTCCATGGTTTGGTTACTGGTCCCTCATTGGGTGACTATCTCCATAGCAAACAAAGAGATGTAGATTGGCCATTTAGCCTCTAAGTGTTTCACATTATCTTCAGAAAATCTGTAGAGCAGAGGAAGTTCACAGTGGGTTGTTTTTCTTAGCATAACATTTCAGTTAGGTTTCCAGAGGCTACAATCATAGTTTGGACCAAAATTTGGTGACAAAAAGCAATTCCATGTGGCATATGTATCTACTATTTTCTTAAAAGTCTTCTCTCACCTGGAAAAGTTCATTGTTTATTTGTGTTAGCATTTTTGCATCCTTCAAATTAGCAGTGGCAATTCAGGCTGGTGCCATTTCAGAATTATCAGCCTGAGATGTATGTGCTGCCCTCAGTTACTTTAATTATTTCTTATGAGTCATCAAAACTCATCTGGAGGTACCTTAATATAGGCAAGACTTGCAGCTTTAGTATGAATTAACTGGTCAAATTAAACCTTGGAGGAGGATAGAAGGAGAAATTAAGTTCTACTTTGACCAGCTGCTATGACATAACTGCAATCAGAGACTGCAATCAGATTGCAATCATGCAATCAGATATGCTGACTAGTTAATGAACTCTGAATGACTTTTTTTATGAAATCAGGTGCTTATCAGAAAATATTGCAACATCTTTAACACGATTTTTTTTTTTACTTCTGAAGTATGCTAACTATAAAAGTACTGGTTACATTTTTTTCCCAGATCTATAAATAGATTCACACAAAAAATGTAGGAACACTATTGTTCTGCAKTAACTGCAGAATTATTTATGTTAAAAGTGCTTTCTAGATGTCAACCAGCCCAACGCCCTGCTCAAAAGAGGCATAACTTCAAGGTTAAAATCAGATCCAAAGATAGTTCATGTTGCTCAGGGCCTTGTCCAATCAAGTTTGGAATACCTCCAAGAATGGAGATGAACATCCTTGAGCACCTATTCCAATGTCTGAATGCCTGTTGAGTTTGTGAAGGGTCTCCAGGACGAGATGAGAGATGAGGAATCTGACTCCATGTTCTCAGAAAGCTGATTTATTATTTTATGATATTATGTTAAAGAATGCTATACTAAAACTGTACTCAAGAAAGAGAAAGGATACAGATAGAAGTCTTAACAAGAATGAATAATGAAAAACTCGTGACTGACTCCTCAGAGTCCAACACAGCTGATGGTGATTGGTCATTAAACAATAACAATTCACATGAAACCAATCAAACATTGACCAATTGGTAAACCATCTCCAGACCACATGCCAAAGCAGCAAAACAAGGAGAGGCAATCAGAAAATTATTGTTTACATTCTTTTCTGACACTTCTCAGCTTCCCAGGAGAAGAAATCCTGGCAAAGGGATTTTTCCAGAAAAGATGACAGTGACAAACACCCCTATTACCTAATCAGAAATTCCCTTGGTGTCACATTAATATTTCAAATAATAGAATACCTCAGAGTAAAGGGCTAAAAATCTAGGAAGAATATGCAAGAATCACCATCTTAATCAACATGTTTGGTGAATATTCATTACCTTGTATGCAYAAATAGAAGCCAATGTTCTAATTAATGAAGCTCAACATAGATTTTTAGTTGCAGCATGGGCCAAACTATTAGAACAAGAGATGTTTCCTCCTAAGTGGCTCTGGCATCATCCTGCACTGAGGTTCAGCTTGATCTGCCAGTAGGACTTGTTGCTACTTGTCCTAGATAAAGTGAAACAACTCCTGGTGCTCATTGCTGCTTGCTGTGAGCTGTCAAGGAATTGGGCTGATGTCTCCCTTCAGTTGATGAGCTGAGTTTCTGTCCATTGGTTTAAGACTCAGTTTCTAGCCCCTAGCTGCCTCCCCTTCATGTGGATAGAGGTGCACAGTCAGGTYCTACTCACTTGCTAGAGATCTCAGTAAAATCAAAGAGGGATCTGATCCAGTGCCCTTTCCCATTCGCAGACAGACCCAAGGGTCACATATTGGGAGAGACGATGAATGTGTGTGTATGGGAACATGTGATATAGATCAGGAGAGCACTTTTGGAAATGACCACCTGGTCATGTCTAGTTACCATGTTTTGGTTCAGAACACAATGTGCTGTGCGATTATGCCCATTAGATTCTTCACAAATAAAGTTAAATCAGAAGATGTGCTAATGGAAATTCAACTAATGGTACAGGAGCAGAGCCAGTCTGAAGTAACATCCCCTCCTTGAAAACACAAGGTGAACATTAAGTCCTAAGCAAAATTGCTTCTTTTAAATTCAACCCCGCTATATCACACAAGGGGAAAAAAATGACCAAAACTTCAGGTCACGAGAAAAGTTTTGTACAGTCACAAAATTGTATTAATCTGTAACTTATTTTGACGTCTTTAAAGAATAATTTTAAAACTGTATTTCAATGAAAGTCAGAAAAACATACTCTGAAAATTTTACAACAATTTTCTAAATTTTATAGATTTTTTCAACTGAAACCACCAGCAACATTAAATTTTCACAAGTGGTTCTGTCCCCTTGCATGCTTTTCACTTCAGAAACAATTATCCACATGAAAATAAAAAATTTCCTAACTGTACTTAAGTGCAACTATAAATGTACTTACAAGCACATTACACAGCTATAGACTCTCTCCTCTGGGGTAAAATGCAGAAAGTCTGCAGCCTGTTAGACTGCCAGTAGCTATTAAGTGGATATTTTAATATACCATCTTATTTAAACTTGCTTTTTATATGTAGATGCCTTTCCTGAATGCAACGAACACAGAACTTCAGGAAAACATACTCAGAAGACTGCAGCATCCTCTGTTTTACCTGAAGAAAAAGCTTGCCTGTATCCACCGAGTAGAGAGCAACTGAAAGGATGAGACATGAAATAAATATTTTGTCCACAAAATGGCACATACCCAGAAAATGCATTAACAGTATGAACAGCTTAAAGATTTTCACTAGGAAAGAGAGCAAACATTTTTTTCAGAGTGAGAAGCAGAACCACGATGCTCTTTTTTACTTCCATTTTTCTTCTACAGCTCATCTCAACTTCCAAATAAAGACTCTCTCAGAGCCTCCAGCTTAGTCAAACTTGTTAGGCAATGCTCAGCTGGTAAAGCAGTCTTGTAAAAATTTAGCAAGGGGGGAGGGTTGAAAGGATCCACCATACTGTACTATCCATACAGAAATGGGGTAATAGACACCAGCGTGCCATTCCCATTCTTAACCGGCCATCTGGTAAGCCCTGCTAGCTCCCTTTCTGTACTGACCCACTAGATCTCTAGAGATATAGAAAAAAATCAGATCCAGTGCACACATGAAAAGGAAGCCATCGCTGAAGATAGTGAATCTCCAGACACACAACTGCTTTGTTGTGTGTGGGCTTTATGTGATCAGATTCTTCAGAGCAACTTCCACAGATTTCAGACAGTTACACCTACATTTCAATTTCTGATTCCACACCAAAATGTCTAAATTTTATTTTCAACCACTGTGTGAGCAAAGACAGAGTTGCAGAAGACATGTGCACATGTATTGAGCAGACAGCAACATTTTCAAAGTAGAGAAAAAAATCAAGTGCTTGAGCAGCTTTTGCCAGGCCTGTTCCTCACATGCTCTCTGGATAGCCCAGCAAATAGCAGCTTGCTTAAAGCCACCAGCTGGCAGAAGATAAATATTCCACCCATGACAAGAAAAGAATCCAAGTATGAGACCAAAAGCTGAATTTGCATTGGAAAGTGATGAGCTCACGCTTTCTCTCCAGGGACCAAGGAAAGGGGGCTGGCAAGGAAGCAGGAGCAAGAAGAGGGTTATGAAACACTTTTTTTTACTTCAGCTATTAATAACAGTCTCCAAGCCACAGGGCACTTGAGAGGAGGAAGACATCTCCTTGCTTCTATTAATCTTTTTGTCCACCTATTTGCTTTGGGCTGGCCACAGGGGAGAGGGAAGCAGAGCACAAATGAAAAGTTAAGGAGGTTAAAAGGACTGAAAAATATTTGCTCCCACATGTTTGGAGGCAGAAATTAAATGATCAATAAAAAGTCAGTGAGACAGCAATTACCAGTAAAAACTCACTGATGACCCTATAGCTCATGGAACAAAGCAATATCTCAGCACTGCTGTCAAGCCAAAGAAAAAGCACAGCAAAGGCTATTCCATGGACAGGCTTCTTTATATCAATGTACACCCTATGACTCTCATAGTAAGATGCTCCCATGGAGCTTGGTGTTTCATCAACCAGCTTCAAAACCTATTTCAAATGGATGTCTAAGAAGCAGGGTCCCAGATGGCCAAGAAGAAAATAAGGGTGGATCCACTGATATCACTCATCCTGCTGAGCATCTGTGATCACATGCAGCGAAGTCTGAGGTGCCTATCTCTGCCTTGGAAAGCTCTTTTACATGCTGCTTTGCAATGTAAATGTGGCTTTCTAGAGACATTCAGTCCCCCCCTTAAAGTGAGAGGAACAGAAGCTCTTCTCTGTATCCCCTGTTAGTTTACAGCAAGCACCACAAATGGCTGAACTGGAGAAAGCATTTAGCTTCCTTGTAGCACTTCAACCTCATGTTTAAGCAGCAGAAATCACAACATGACAGAATCATTCAGATGCTTGCATGCAACATTGAGGAAATAAGCCTGAGACTTAACCCAGACAAATCTCCCAGAAGAACCCACTTACAGAGGGTCTTGTGCTTGCATARAGCAGTCTCTTTAAAAAAAAAATCCCTAAAAAAACGATTTATATGAGCTATGCAACATCTTTATGACATCATTTTCATGTAGGTTTTGTCCTGCAACTAAGTGTGGGGGTGGCAGGCAGAGTTTCACAACCTCATTGGAACATAAGTTGTGATGAAGAGAAATGAGAAGGAAGAAGAAAGTTTGTGGCAAGAGTCATGTGGTAGAGATTTATAGAACTAAACTAAGGAGACAGTTTTTTCCCTTTTAGTCAAAAAGCATTTTGCTTATAAGTTGAAATTAAGATGCATTTTTCTAACTACGTTATATATAAAGGTGATTTGGCTTGCCTTAAATTTGGGAAGTGCGCTCCTGTTAGCATAGATCCCCTTTTGCATAGTTTAAATTAAAGGTAACTAGGGGAAACCACAGCATTTGAAATTATCTCAATTCCCAAAGCAGAAATACCAGCAGACAACTAGCCTATCAAAGAAATAAGTGAGAAAGAAATCCAACATCAGCTTTGCAACTAGGTTGGGCTTTTTCCCCTATGAGCAGACTATTCCAAGGATAGACCAGAAAGACACCCTGCTATTCCTATCAACTGTTCTCTCTACATCCTGTGCTGATGAGACAGACTACCTCTATCCATCAAGGACTCTGTTGAGACTTTAAAACTGTGCAAACAGAAGACTTTCAACCTATTCTGTCTTTGGTAGAAAGATACTGTTTTAAATACATCCTTGTAATCTAGATTCTCTAAGATTAATTTTTTTTCATGCTGTCCCTATTCTAGTTATTTCAAGAAAAAAAATAGGGTACTGTGATTGGAATAAAGATATTTTCAAGACATCACTTCATACATGAAGTATTTCTGAGGCAAAGATCCCCTGCAGTTATTAAGCGTAAGTGCAGAGTAAAGCTAACAGATGAGATCATCCCTAAGTGAGCAGAGTTTCTCCCGGCAAGTCCATAATGTCTCTTGCCTCAAACTCTACCAACTAAATAACTACTTGGATCATAGAGTCTGATGACAAAAGCCACAAAAAACTACCTTGAAATAAACATTGAGATTTTTTTCCTGGTGAGTAGAGACCATTAAATTATACAGGCATTTATATAATGTCCCTCTGAAGTGAGGAACAGCTTCATGTTTGGCCATACTCTTTCCCTGTGTAGTCATTCCCTGGACTGTCCTTGCTCAAATTATTAACTTGTGAGCTGCCATAACTAAATTGCATGATACGCCATCTTCCTTTGTAAAGGAGTACACATTCAGATGGACAAAAGACTGCACAGCTCACTGCCCTGCCCCTCCCAAGGCTGTTTGCTGCACTAGTGTAACTGGACTTGCTATTGTACATGAGGGCTTCAATCAAATAAAGGCCTTGAGAAGTTCAACATTAGTAGATATTTAAAAGGTGTCCTTGAATAGTCAAACAAACTGAAAGGCAACTAGAAGGAAAAGAAAAGGAAGATAAAGATGGTTATAAGAAGATCAGATAACTGTACTGTGAAATCCAAGATGAGSAAAAGTATAATTTGGTCATTCTAAAGCCTACAAACCGCAGATATTGTTAATCTCTCCACAGCTGTCTGAAATCATAAGTGCTTTCTCCTGCCAGAAGGAAATTATTCTTGAAGAAATATTTGAAATAGGAAAAGTTGGTGGAAGTGACCAAAAAATATTTTTCCAGTTGACTGGACTGTGCCCTTACTTATCCAGTAATGAGTTTTGCAATACCATCATGTGCCCTTGTGTACAGAAGGTTTGGGCATTGAGCACCTCTCCACAAATGCTACAGTAATTCATTTCTGATACATCAAGGTCTTGCTGCACTCAAAAGTACTTCAGTCAACAACTTTGGGTTAGAATCTCAACATCCCTGCAGACGCTCTGCACCAAACAACACATTTCACAGCAGATAAAAACACTGGAAGGATAAACACCCGTGAAAGAGGATAGAGGGAACCAGAAACTGARAAGGAACCAACTTCTCTCCAGTCCTAACCTCCCCTTTGCTTATTCCCAGTACACATCTGGAAGGATCAGAGTATGCCAATAGCTCCAGCTATGGGAAAGTTAGCAGTGAGATGACCTGTTGCAGCATGACCTTGAACAAGGAATTAAGTTATTCTAGTCAAGTCTCAAAGGTATTTAGTATCCAAGCACTTTAGCTAAGATTCATTGTATTTCTCTTAAGGCATGCATATGATGTACTTCAATGCAGAAATTTAAAATGGCAGAAGCCAGCCCAACTTACGAAACAGGGCAGCACAACAGAGTAGAGAAAACCCCTATAAATCAAATCTAGATTGTTATAGGATCATGTGACGCTAGCTTAGGCCCAGAGCTGGTGTATATGTAAATGTATTAAGGTGTGGGATGAGAAATTCTGACCCATCTACCTCTGGGTCAGCACATATTGGAATTTGCTTTGGGAAGGTATTGTGACATGATGTTCCCTTGCCTATAACATCCTCTTGTCTTCCAATAAATGTCATCTACCACTTCCTGTACCTTGCCATCTGAAATGTCAAACCAAATCAGAGGCTTACAGTGTGAATGTCTCCTACTCACTTCCATGTAAGATGTTCTGACCAGGACAAGCTGGACTAGATATTTCTGCTGCCTGTCAAGGAAGTTGTATCGAAGGAAAGAGACAATCCAAAGTGCTCTGAGCAGCATTAGATAATAGAACCCCATGGATGGCAGCAATAAACATTGTCTGAAAGGTGAGCACTGCACATCTGAACATCTTTGTCACCACCCAGTGCATCCCACCATCACTGTGCCTGAAAGGGCAGCAGAACCCCACTGGAGTTTATAGCCTGAAGTGTAATTCAGCCCTTTCCAACTCAAGAACGTGCTTTATGATCCTCATCCTGACAGAGGAGGAGGCAACCATATCCCAGAAGATCCATCATCATACATGGGACCAAAGAAGAGCTCTCTTCCAACCACCACTTGGAAGGTGCAGAACAGGCCCTTAACATCACACTGGTGAAATTCAGATTTAGGGAGAAGGTGTTATGGAAACAAGCACTTATTCAGACACTGCCAGCTCAAGATTTACTATTTACTCTATACTCCTAGTCTGAACTTTAATAAAGGCTTGTGTCTCAGTAGCCTCTGGTAACACCCAGTGGGATAAATACTGTACAATTAGAGTGAACAGAATCTGTGCCCTGAAAGACTTCTGCTGGTCCTGTTGAGAACTTCCCCTGCTCATATAGATAATTTTGTAGGTATGTAAAGATAAGAATTGAACTGCAAGACTTGGTTTTAAAAATTAAAAACTCCATGATTCAGCATCCTATGTGCTTCTGGACACATTTTTATCTGTACAATTAATTCTAACCCAGGTGTTATTATATGTGTTGTATTCTATGAATACTTCACTTCTTATTTTAGTTACTACCCTAAAACTACCTTGCACAGTCTATTTCTTTACAACATCTGAAACTATTTAATAAAAGACAGTATTTCTGCCAAGCATTAACTTATGTACTAGTGTCTCCCCAAAAGGGCATGAGGCTTCAGTTCATTGAGTACAGGATGAGGTGAAGGAGATCCAGGATAATTCTAAACATGCCTCCATTCGATCATCAGCCACAATGATGAAAAGGATGGAGAAAACATGCCAACCTAACAGAAAACATATTAATTGGAAAACATCCAAATCTTTCAGAAAATATGCCATTAGATTATTATTCTTATCTCCTAGGGTTCTCCTATATCAGGTTTAAATACAGCAATTGTGACAAAAATCATAGTAAAGAGATATAGCTGCAAGCTGATCTTGCCCAGACATTCCACCCACCAGGGTTAGAGGCAAATGCAGCACCAGGAAGACACTGCAGTACAAGCTCAGTGAGTTGTACATGAAAATCAGTTTCATAAAAAATATTTCTAAGTACAGCCTACCTTAAAGAGAACAAGATATTAAGGTGGGATGCACAAGGCTGAGATTCAGGAGGCACTCCCAGGACCAGGAGACGTAGGAAGGAGAAGCAAAATGTCCATCTCATACTGCAGTAGAAATACAGTGAGGGTGCACAAGTGCCAGACTCACTGGCAGCACAGTCAATACCCCAAACAGAACCCCCAAGTCTGGCACTGTACGTTACTGGAATCAGCTAAAGATGACACTTGTGGCCTCCTCAGGCAACTGACCAGCCTGATAATGCCTAGAGAAAAGAACAGCCAAATTTAGATGGTTAACAGAAGGGGTTACAGGGTTTATGCTTGTTGCTACACAAGTGGGCAACAGGCATAAAACAAAGGAAAAAAAAGCTAGCAGCACAGAGCTCTAAAAGGAGTGAGAAATAAAATATCCCCACAAAACAGTCCAATTTCTGAAATCGATACCATTATCATATATGTTTGTATAACACATTTGCAAATGCAGTAGATTTTACACTTTAAGGATTAAACAGCTTTTCTGAATGTAGCCACAGCAGATGCAGGATATGTGGAGAACCATTCTTAGTACATGGACACAGTTCAAGTGAAATACTCCAATCCTAGAATATCAGTAAGTGAACAGCTTTCAAATGTGCAGGAATGCAACTTCATCCACACAAAAGAAGCCTTTGCCAGGAGCACACACAAAGGCAAAACTGGATCTTGACGCTTCATAATGGACTAAATAAAAGCTACTTGGGAAATACAGAATCATAGAATAGGTTGGGTTGGAAAGGACCCTAAAGGCCACCCAGTTCTAACCCCCTTGCCACAGGCAGGGCCACCTTTCACGAGGATAAAGTTGCTCAAAACCACATCCAACCTGTCTTCAAACTCCTCTAGTTTCAGAGCTTTAATATGTTCCTGAGATTTAATAAGCATCTTTCCAAAAGATGAGAGCAAGTGGTCTAGAATTGTAGAGAATGGCAGAAAACAGATTTCCAGCTATTTCCCCATTGCAGCAAAAATCTTTCCTACTGGAAAATAACCAAATTATCCTAGGAAATTAAAAATACCAGTATTCATCTGTTACTCTATAGACTTTCTACTATGGAACAAAAGATTTTACTATGAAATTGCATGACAATAACTTCCTTTAAGAAAGAATATTAAGTACTCTCGACATATAGACCATGATATTTAAGAACAATTAGGTTGTCTTTAAAAAGAGGGAGCAAAAGAAAATACCTTGTTCCTCTGTTCAGATTTCCTACAGACTTGGTGACACTTATTGCAATCCAGCAGTGCTGGGACAATGACTAGGAACTTCAGTCTTGGACCAGGTTCCCATGAATCCCACTGTGTAATTGTGAAACTAACAGTGTTCCAGACACAATTTATTCATCATTTGATGAAAATTTCTAGTGCTCCTGCAATACCACACCATAAGCTGATTTTGTGCTGGGGTAGAAAGATGTACTTAAAAAATAAAGAAATAGTAGCTAGATATACTACTAATATTCAAAATCCAAGAAAAGAAATAAAGTGGAATGATCTAATGATGCTCAAACTGTACACCTCACCCACAAGAGTTGTTACTTAAGACCAAGCCTGCAAATGTATTATTCATATTATACCAGGGCAAAAAAAACAGACAGAAATAGTCCTGGTTGTTTAAAAGACTCAGAATCTTGTACTCCAAAAGGAAGTAAAAACATGTATACTCTCGAGGTCCCACAAGGAAGTAGGACATAGTAATGTAAGCTGCACACTGCCTCTGTGGCAACCTTTAAGCCTCAACTCATGCTCCTCTGATTTTGCCTAATTAGGATAATTTAAGCCTGAGGCTTTGATCATTCTGGAGCCTGACTCCATGCCATGAAGTACAAAAACAGTAAAGAGGTTTACTTCAAACAGTTGCACATGACCCGTGGCAGTAATACAGCACTTGAATCACTTCAGCACTGGACAGCTCTGCAGCTTCTCCAAATATGCTGACCTGGACATGAAGCAGAGTGTGATTTCCCCTCAGCTATTCCTCCTAATCCTATAAAGTGAATCTGAGAAATACAATGTGCACAGTAGTTGAAGGATGCCAGTCTCACTTCTAACAGGAGAAAAGCAGACTCATATCACCAGAGATAATACTTATGAGGAGATTTTAAAATATTTTTTAAGCTATGCTAGATATGGTCAGTTACTTATCTCTGCCTGGAGGATGCTGGTGGCTGCTGGATCCTCAATCCAGAGCTAGAAAGGACAGGGATAATCACTCAAGTGCCTTGTTGGAAATGGGCACCATCATACCTGCAGCACAGTGCATGCTTGCAGCTGTGCTGCATCAGGGATGCAGTCAGGCATTATGAACCACATTGCTCTACCATATCACTAAAAAGTATGATGGAAGGTTCTGACAGTATCTCTCATTAGGCTTAGGGCTATGCTGCTCCTCTCAGACAGAAGAAAAGTGGAAGCACTGTCCTGCCAGAGTCCATAACATGTCTTGGCAAACAGGCCCAGACTCCCGTGTCACGATTTACCTGGTTGGAAGAACTGCAGCTTGTTTCAATATTAAAAAAAGAACCCTTTCACTGGTTTAGCCTTTGCTCCCTTAACCCTGAATTTCACCTCTCTGAACTACAAACAACAATCACAATTCATGAAGATTTGGGGAGGGACAGTAGCTTCACCCTATTCCAGAAAAGGAAGAGTGAACTGCACTATTTAGCATGAACCCACACCAGATGATAATGAAATGAATTAGGAATAAAAATTTATTTCATGTAAAAAAACCTTTTAAAAGAGAAATAAGCCAGGCTCCAAATTACCATTAAAATTAACTTCCATTGATGCTCTGCCAGTGCTGCTGAACTAATGTTCTTTGCAGAAGCTGAGTGGATTGATGATTGAGTGGTATCAATTAACATGAACTGTTGTGCTTGTTGCTTCATCTGGAGATCAAAGCATTTTGTTTAGGAGAAAAGAAAAATGCAGCACCACTAAGGTTTTCCCCTTCTGCATTACTCTCCATTTCCAATACCTAGTCTCTGGCACAACTAGCACTCTTTCCCAAGCATAACTCTCCGTATTTAAGTAACCATCAACCATAAAGTCAAAATAAAAATTCCATCTTCTGGGAATTAAAGCTCTAAATAGAATGGTTCACAGACCACAGGCAACTGAAATGTTGCATTACAAAGCTAGCACACAACTGAGTGTGGCTGAGTGATGTTCAGGTGGCTGGACGCAGCTTGTGCTGGTTTCTCTCCCTGTGGCTCCCTGGCAAGAGGACAAATCTCTGTTCAAGGTGGCTGCCTGTTTTTTCATACATTTCCAAGCAATGCTACTGAGTCTCTCAGCCCTCTTCCTTGTCAAATATCAATTTGAGAGTGTGATGCTTATATTTTTCTCAGCTTATAAACCACCAAATTTTGTTGATCCATGCCAGTGAGCTGCAGCTGGAGGCATGTAAGCAGTAAGCAAGTTGTGACAATAGAGAAGGCGCATCAAGAAGGGGGGAAATTACATATTGAAAGAATTCTGACTGCCCCAGAAACTCACACACATTTTGTCAGGTCACTCAAAACACTCCCAATCAGCAGTCTAGACTGGAGCAACTATCAGGGGAACAGTTTGGGGAATAAAATATTTTGGCTTTTGTGATTTGTGCTCAGTCATTATCTGAGTGTTTTGCCTTTGACCCAGGCAGGGCAGGAGAGGTACACAGGCTCAGTCTCAAGGCTTGGCCTCACCAGAGTTTCTCTGTACCAATTGCAAGTACCATTGTGATAAGCAAATTCAACTAAGTAGTCTACCTGGACCTCAAAGCAGGCAAATTCACTACAACACATTCCAAATATGGGATGCTAGCAAGCACACCTGTGAAAGCCACAGGAAACAGATTCATGAGATTTGTTACTATAAACAATATATTAGCAACAGGAGTTGTGCCTGAAAGGAATGAACAATTTAAGACCTAAAGTGCATCCACTGCTTCTCTTTGCTCTTTAGGGGCAAGGATCTACTCCAGCAGCTGTAGCCAAACATGACTTCACTTGGCTCTAGCATGCTGTCCCTGCTAAATCCCAAAATACCCTGTGGAGACAAACAAATAACAGCAGGTATGGAAAGGAGTTAAGGAACTGACAAAGGCCATATTCTCTTCTCACTTTTGAGATGAGGTGGAAAGTCAGTGAAAAAACCCTCATGCTGATGGCAAGAGCTGCAACAAAGAATCACATAAATAGAGCAAGACTATCAGCTGTGAGAAGGCAGAGATTGAGACTGAAGCCAAACCTCAAAAAAACTTCAGAGGTGCAGTCCCATATTTTGGAGTCACCCAAAAAAAAGGGCCTAAATGTTACTTCTTCATAGGTATCTTAAGATGTTTGGGGCTGGAATTGTTCCTAGCAGTTACTTGCAATAGCAGAAGACTACACTGATTCAGCAGCTCTCCCTCGTCCTGCACAGAGGTGTCAGGAGAAGGCAGTGAAAATTATCTGTATTTCATGGATGTGAACTGGGAAAAAACACAAGAGTAATCAAATATTTTAATTCTCCTAAGTTCTGCCACTATGACCTCACTACATTACTTGAAGTACTCTCTACTCAGCTAACATTTTTATTAAGAATAAACCACCTCTAGCCTCCATTCCACTTTAACCACCATTACCCATCCATAAGACTTGCTCAGCACAGCCATCGAAAGTCCTCTGAACAGCATCAGAGCTATGCTGCCTTGTGCAGCAGACCAGCAGGGAATACTTTAATTAGTGTTTTCTTCTGAAGCGTAAAAAGATATTCTGAAATTACTTTGCCTGGTAACAAACTGCATCTTTCACACTATTGGAGAACTGAAACTGATTCCTGCTTCATGTACTTTTCTTAATTTTTTGTTGCTTTGTTTTACAGATTTTCTTCTATCATGATGACAGCTATTAAAAATATTGCAAAAGCAATGGAGAAGGGAATGTCAATATTAAGAGAAATTAGGTTTTCACTTGCCTTGCTAAAATAAGTTATTCAAGATGGGTGGGAACAACTCCGGCAAAAAAAAGAAAACCTACAAACTACTTTATTTCTCCAAATTTCTTTTGCCTCCTTCACAGGGTGACTTGGTTCATTGGCTCTGAACTCAGAGTGAAGCAGAGGTCACTTCTACCTCTCAAAGCAGGCATGGCTCACACACACACACTCARCACCAGAAGCCTTTACGTGGGTCAGTTTCTGGAGCCACCGCCCTGCCAAGCTGGCATCCAGTCACCAGCAATTACAGAGACGATTAAAGACACGTTTTCCTGCTATGCAATGAAGTGCATTTCAATAACATTCTTGTGTACTTATTAAAATGTTTTCCACTGGAAGATCTCCAGAATGATAAATATTCATTAATCACCACAAAACTACATGAGAACTACATCAAATAGGTGATCACAGCCAGAGTTAAAGGCCATTCTATATTAAGTCAACTTCATGCTGCTCTGTTGACACACAGCCAACTTGCTGTGAGCCATTCCAGCCCCAGAATTACCTTTCTTGCAAGAAAACACTTTGGCCAACAGCMCCCCTGCATTTGTCAATCATCCCAAAAGCTTTGGCTGAGAGAAGCAAGGGCCAATCCAGGCATCCATGAACTAATAATCCTCAACTACCTTAGCAGACAGACAGCCAGACACAGATTGTCAGGACAAGTGACCTTCAGGCACGTCTAAGGAAAGCTCATGGGCCAGGGGGAAGAAGGAAGGGCACAGCCAGATCCCACATTTTCCCACAGGCCATGGGATCACAGACTTACAGCTCAGCTAGTTGAGTTACTCACACCTCAGGAAAGGATGACAGAAACCTTTGCCATGGCAGCAGGTGGCTCTCACAGCCCACACCTGACACAAAAGGTTCTCAGTGAGCAGCTCAGAGCATAAGACTTGGCTGGAGTTAACAGAACCCCAGAACAGACATTGAAGGGGTAGTCCATATTGAAATAAGGTTTTTGACATGATTTTTGCAATAAAGGTAAAATTTTTCCTGAAAAAACATCTTAGCAGAGAATCCAGTACACTGTGTTACAAGCAAACCATTTGATACTAATATAGCTTTTTTTTTTTCCAGAACAGGAACAAGTAATTCTATTGGGAAAGCTGGAGTCGAAATAAGAAAATTGAGACACCAACACTTTTTACAATTAGAGAAATTTCTAACACATCACTAGGCTGTTTGAATTTTATTATCCATATAGAAGAAAAGACTTGAAACACAGTTTACAGAGAATTTGCACTGCAGAGTACTGCTGTGTCTGGTGCTCAATAAGAACATAGAAGTTTGGATACTTTCATTTTTATACATGAGTATTTGTACATATGCATGTTTTAATTAAGCCTTATTAATGTACTTGGTCTATTTTCTCTGTATAATTATACAGTTATGCAGAAAAACATTCAAAAGCCGAGATGACTCAGGAGTTTGACAGCAAGATATGAACTGCCAAATTTAGTCAACAGTACAAATTCAGCAACCCAGCTTAAGTCACTAATCTGTAGCAGACAGTCATTTAAATACAACTCTGACAAGTTTTATCCTTTTTTCTTTGTTAATTGTCTGCTAAAAGGCTGCAAATAAAATTTGAAATTTATTCATTATTCAAAATGATTCATAAATGTCTTCCCTGACAAACCCTCGGCCTACAAATATCTTAAGCTATGGCTGTCACAACTAAGTAAACAATTTGCAATTCATGGTGTAACTTATGTAATGAATTTCTTCACCTTATATAACCAGCTTGAACAGTTTAAAGAGCTGACAAACACAACATACATTTTTAATTGCACACTCCCAGTTAACAGTTGGGTTGTTAGAGGAATCACCCTCCCAGGAAACATACAGTGCCACGTGATTTAGGTTGCAAATATCAAATCTTTTGCTTGAGAACATGCTTTGAAACTCACTTTGTCTGCCCACACCAAATGAAGTAGGCAAGTTCAAGCTATAAATGCTTTTCCACTTATGCTGTTGTTGTAGTAGTAGTACAAAAAAGCTTCCAATTTAAGCATGAATTTTTTTAATTTCAGAAAATGACAATTTATTCCATCTTCTCCAGTACTACAAGATTTGGAAAATGGACATTCACCAGAAAGCTACTGCATTCTTCCTAATACCATCAAGTGTGCCCATAAACCCTGCATCAAGGGTTGGGGTCACACTAACACAGGCCTTGTGCTCCTCAGCTCTCTTCCCAATGCTGCACTTCACTCCAGGAGTTAAAAACTAAATATATGAAACTAGAGCGCAGAAGATTGCTCAAAGCAGTTCCTCAAACAAATTTAAAGCTTCAGGCAGCCTGAGTTTACCATTTGTCTCAGAATCCAATTCCACAGTTTATCACCATGTTCAGTTGTCTTGTACTGAACTAAAATTTTACTTTTTCAGTTCATTATTAACCATTTTTTTCCTGTATGTTTGTCCAAACTTTGCTTTTACTAGCCACAGAGAGTGTGATGATCAGATCTTTTCTCCCTATTTTTTGTGCCAAGGTATAAGCCAGATTTCAATACTAATAATAGAGCTCTTAGAACCCTTTAAATTGTGTGTAAAGTCAGAAGAAAGAAAGTGACTTTAATGGGGCTACTACTGAACATGAATAAAGCTCTGAAGTCTGGTCCTCCTGATTTAGCTTTGAAAAAAAAAAAATTAACTCCTAAGCCAATCATCCCAGTGTCCCAGTTTTCAGAGTTCTTTGATTTCCCCCAGTATTACTCAGATAGAAAAGGGAAATATTTCTGTGCTGCCAGGCAATAGCTATCAACAGTTCTGGAGTACTCTGATGCTTTGCCCCACTTATAACACACTTTAAAATCATGCCAGTTTAATATCTGTTCTCACACAGGTTACAACTCCTATTTTTCACCAAAATGAACTATTCCTAGACAGGACTCTGCCCAAGAGCAACAGCAGCTTTACAAGAGTCCAGGCATGAAACAGCAAGGCCTCTCCATGAGCACATTGGCACCCCCTCTGTGAAATACTTCTTGACAATGAGCATAAGGCAGTGGTGAATGGATCTCAGGACAGTGGCCTTAAATTAAAAAATCACTTTTCATAACCAAATTATCAAAGTCCTCCATGTTGTTTGGAGCTTTTTTTATTTCTGCCAACTTCCATTACTGTACTTTCACAGAAATATTACTAAAAAAATATTATTACTAAAATAATAATAAAAATTTCAATATAACAATTAGAAAATAATTTCATTATAACAACTTTAAAGATTTGAAAGATGTCACTGAAATTTAAGGGAAGAAAGACCAAAAAAATGAGCCTACCTTGAACTACCAAAAAAACCCTATCTAAAAASTCTGGTACTACCTTTCCACAACTATGTTCTCATTTTTCAGACAGCTCCCACCCCTGGGACTCTGTCTGTCCTCAAGATTTCCCTTTACCACTGGTAACTTTTTCCTGATGACTTGCCCTGGAGGTAGAAACAGCCCTGTGTACTCCCCCATCAACACACACACTTGTATTTCTTTCCTTCCTGCCCATGTTCCACTGCTATTTTAGTCTATTCTTCTGTCTAGACAAATTTTACAACTATTCGTATTACTAGGTTTTTCCTAATAAAAATACCCCTGTGCAATCTGCCATCACTGTGCCTGTGCCACTTAAGATGAATGTAAACACACAAAATAAAGCTGAAAAGGCACATGGGCCTCATCTCTTCTGGATATACAGGAATCACACAGATATGAAATCCAAAAGCAGTTATTGCAGTTCTTCAAAGGAGGATTTATTAGGCTCTTTTCTGAAGAAAACCCCCACAGTATAGATGGTGTTCCCACCAACACCAACTTTAACACTATATCCCAGGCAAATTATCTTTTTAGACAAGACTGCAGCACTTCCAAAGAGTAGCATGAAATTCTGCACTATGAGCCAACTCCAGAGCAGTAACCTTTTGCATTTTACCAACACTTCCCACAGTATTTTGTCTGTTAAGACTCAGCTCCAATAATATAGCAATTAAATTCATGGAGGACAGCTGAAAACCTACCCTGAATATCTGGGCATTGATCAATAACCAGAATAAAATGAAAATTAGGCCAATATTTGTCAATCACATATGTTTCATAAATCTTAAGTTTTTTTAGGGCTAGATTGATTTTTTTTTGCACATTTGGAATGGATGTTGTCAAACAACACACAGAATAAAATCCAAATATCAATGAGAGCATTAAAATTTAGACCTTAGACATAAATCCTGCATGAAAGAGACGGCCTTTATAATACTTTTGCCATTTATAATATTCCTCTTAGCAACATCTGGCACAAAGCAGCAGTTTTCCCCTAAAACCTCACACAATGTGATAAATATCACAATAAAATTCATTTAATATGATCACTTATAATACATAAAATGTCAATTCAATTAGACTACCACCATTATAGCTTCCTGGTAATAGTTTGCTCTACAAAAGTGTGACCTAGTACTCCTCCTATTTGTTACTCTAGGGGGGAAAAAAGTGGTGATACTGCACTATGTAAGGTACCATCAGCAGGTAAGAAAGCTGTCAGAGCCACTGGTTTCAGCCTATTGAAACTCATGGACCTATAAAGCATCTCAAATGGAGGTATGGATCCCTGAATAATGAATTTAAGCCTAATGACAATAGCCTCACTTTTCTCATTATCTTTCACAAACCCATAGAAGTAGTTCCTGGACCATTGGTCGAAGACCATTACTTTAGGGCAGAGAAGAATTACATGCTGACACTCACAGTACTGCTGACTGAGTCATAAGGTGAATAATTACACCCTCTGCAGCAAAGCACAAGCTCCTGGGGCTGGCCAGTCCAAGGCTCGGTGCCAGCACACAGGAACCTGTGTGAGGAGCTGCTCCAGCAAGCAGAGGCAGTGCAAGACAGGAAACCACACAGAGGTGTCCAACTGCACACGGCACTGTTCACTGGCTTGTGACTGAAGGCTGCAGCTTGAGAGCTTTTAACTGCCATCCTCTCTTGCAGGTCACCAAACCCACACACTCAAAAACCCCAAACTGAAAACACAACACTAAAGAACAGGAAGAGTCCTATTAACCCAGTTGAACCCATTTTTCCTGATCCCTTTGGCCCCTCAACCTTTTGTGGGAAAGTGTTGATAAGTTCTCTGTTGTTTAAATCTATTTTTCACTTACTCTCAAGTAAACAGAGGTGAAACATACATGAAGCACTTTTCCCTTACTGCTCATTCACCAACTCCACAATCACAAAGTCGTGATCCCCTTCAGATCCATCAGCATGGAGACATTGTGTCCTGCCAGGGCTGCAACAGCTTCAGGGCAAGCTCTCAGGCCCATGCAGACCCCAAGCTACAGCCTCCCTGGATTGAAAACAAAGGAGCTGGACATCCAGCCTGCACAGGGACAACCTCACAGGCCACTGGTTTTGTTAGCAGGATCACACACAGCTGCTCTACAAGCCAAACCAGCATCACCCAGCCCTAGCACTGGCACTCCCCAGGCAGATGTCACTACCTTGGGTGGCTCAGGGAAGAACCCCCACAGCTCCTCCCAAGAGGTGATGATCCCCCAAACCAACGGCCAAGCCTCCCCAGGCCAAGGGAAGATCCAGGAAAGAAAAAGATGCCATGTCATCCCAGAACTAATGTGGTGTTTGTTTCCTCATGCTGCACAAGCCATGAGGACATGGGGGAGGTACCTGCAGCACCAGCAGCAGGTCCCCTGTCACCTCCCAGACCAGGGAAGGTCCCCAGCTAAGGGAGATGCCACTTCTGTACCACAGAACTACACCCCAKGGCACACGAGGAGCCTCAGCCAGCTGCTACTTTTGCTCACACAATCTGCCTGCAAGAGGAGCTGTACCCAGTCCAGGGGATCATCAAAGCCTATCCTGCTGGTTTGGGCCACAGAGGCCACAGCACCTTGGTCCCCAACCCACAGGGACGTGCCAGAACCAGCTCCAAATAGCCTCAGGAGAGCCCAGGTGCACAAAACCAGGCGCCACCTGTAGCCAGCCATGCACATACCTGGCTCAAATGGCGGGAAGAGCCGCACGAGGGGCATGAACCCACAAGATGGAGCACAGAGGCTGGTAATGGGGTCCATCATCACAATGATGGCTCATCCATCCAGCAGTGAGCAAGCCAGGACCATGGMACCCCTCGAGCTGTAAGCCACCACCTCACAGCAGAGCTCGGAGAAGAGGCAGCACCCTCAGGCTGAGCTGAAATGGCCCCGGGATGGGGGTGGGGGGCCAGGTGGAGCCAATTAGGGCCATGAGAGGCCCTGAGTGCCTCCAGCTGGCACCACCGCTGCTGAGGAGCACCTCCACCAGAGCCACGAGGCACATGGGGCGTGTTTTCCCCACAGAGACACGGAGGAGCCATGCCCAGAGTGGAGCCCCCATCAGTGCCTCAGTGACGTGAGGGTCACCAGGCTGAGGGATCACAGCAAATGGCGTCCAGTCAGGATCGGGCCCTGCCATGGCCGGGCTGGAGTCAACTGTGGTGTTGTTTCCTCTTCCCTCAAGAAAACTTCTGGCTGATAAAAGGCAAACAAATTCCATCATAAATTTTCCTAGGATTATTCTCAATGTTCTTTCAGAAGAAGAGATTAACAGCTAGGGGCCTTACGTGTCTCCCCTTCCAGCAGTAAACAGCCACTGAAATAAATGAGCTGTCAAGAAAAGCACAAAATACAAGTGCACAAAATTTTCACCCCTGCACCAGTGCTTGGATGACACTTGTGCTTCTTTTACTTGCCTCACTCCTCCAGAAACCCCTGGCATGAGCATCTTTCTGCTCATGGTCTTGGATTCTTTTCTGCACCCCACCCGCAGTCCTGAGGCAGCTCCCAGGCAGGTGTCATGCCTGCCAAAAATGACCTCTGGAAATATTTAGCAAGCAAGGACCAAAGGTCTGATGCAGAGACTCTGTCTCTGGATATAAACAATCCACTGTGCTGCAGATGAACAAAATTAAAGCAGTCTGAAGTTTACCTGGGGAAGAAACCAACATTAACGGTAACACGGATCTCATCCCTGAGTGTGTGGGGGCTCCTGCTATGGGATACACTCAGAAGAGAAGCTGTGTCTCTGGCAATGAAGAAATTTGTGAATCAGCATAAYGGAAGAACAAAAGAAATAGCCTTTGTTCTTCTTACCTGTGTGGCAAGGAATCTGATGGAAAAGCTCACCAGATTTTCATGGGTTTAGACTAGATATTAAGATAACATATTTGAAAGATTGGGCCAAATTAACAAGATTTCTGAAACTTGTACACTCACTGGGAACATTACAAGGAAGTCATAGCCATTAGTAATAAATTAATACACAGATTCGATGTGCTCAGTTAAAAGAGGTCATTTGAATAACTGGTGCATTCACAAAGATTGTTTTGGAAGAAACAAAATACGTGGTAGAGGAAAGCTGTCTCAGGCAGGTGAACAGGTAATCTCCAGTTCACCTCTCTTCTAGAGCAGGCTGACTCCATACAGCACAGCCTCCCAATTTTTGCCTCCAGGGCCTGTTACCTACCTCTGTAGATACTTCACTGACAACACAGTACCATATGTTTTGACAGCAAAAGGTTCTTTGTAGTTTTCAGACTATTTTGTCACTTCCTTCTGTGTCATTTCTTGTGACACAAATTAATTCTTCTCCTCTTAGCATTAACACCCACCAAATATTTGTAGTCTTTTAGTGCGTGCCCACCTTCATCATCTCTTACCCACATTAAGCACTACTAATCTTTCAATCTAAATCAATCCTGAAGCCATCCTGATAATTTTTGTTGCTTTTCTTTGAACTCCTCTCAGTTTGTTGAGACACCGCTATCAAAGTTTTGTTTAAGGCTTGATGTGATAGTTTTAGATGTATATGCATCAGAAGGGTATAGAATTAATCTATTACCACCTTGAATATAATACTCCTGCTTTTCAGACTAATATAGAATGTCCTATCCTGAGTTTCTGAGCTGATCTCCAGGCTTTTGATTATTTTTGAGAGTCATAAATTCCAGATTATTTTTTATATCTTGTTTTTTCCATTAGAAGAGACACATGTTCTGAAAAAATCTCAATAGAAGGAACATCATAATGCAGTACAATAATCAGAAAAGAAAGCTTCAATGTATTTTTCAAAGTCTCCATGACATTTTGCCCTAAAGAAAATATTGGTTTGGCTGAATTCTTGTTTAGTCTCTGTGTGTACAGTGATTACTGCTGGGACAGCAAAGGACCACCAAATCCCACAATCCTGACTCCACTGCACAGCATCATCCATCACTATATACAACTCTTATAGCCTTGGATTATGTGTAGCTGCAGTCACATGGTGAAGGAAGCTCAGTGACAGGATCACAAAAGGATATATGGTACAGCCCCACTGACAGATGGACAGGAGATACAGAAGACAGTGAGGAAACAGTACTGGAGAAAGGAACTCAAAGTCACCCAACTCATACATGGGACAAATGAATAAGTACACAGAGGAGGATCCCCAGACCTCTTTGGGAGGCCCAACCTAGCCTCATTGACAAGGTATAAAGTCTTCTCTCTTGCCTGGACTGATTGCTGCCCACTCACTTGTGTTGAGGCTCCCTAAAAAAACAGTTCTCTGTGTGTTCCTGCTGTGAGAAGGCCCAATCACTGCATGCTGGCCACCTCTGGCTCTTCCAAGATAGGGCATATTTTGAGTTACACAATTTGCATGGGAAGACACTAGGTCTATGCAAAAGAGGCAGGAGATGAAGACTAGAAATAACAGGGCAACTTGAAAGGACAAGACTAATAATAACAAAATGGGACGAAGGAAAGGGACAGAAAGAAAGGGAGCAGAGAAGAGCAGAGATCAAAGGAGCAGGAGGAATAGTAGTAGGGAGGCTGAGAAGAAACATTGTGACAGCCCCAGACCCTCACAACCCATAGTGACAGTCTGCATCCAGCCATTAAGAGCACAATTTCATGTCACACACAAATGTGATCCAAAGGAAGTCCTGGCAGCTTCCAAAGGGACAACCTCTGCATTTCAAATGCACAACAGGGCCCCAGACTGAGCCATTAGTAAGTGAGTTGGTGTTTGAAGGCAATAGCCAACAGCCATTTCTGATGAGACAAAACCTGGCCAAACATCTGTTCAAGAGGCCAGCAAAGATCTCATCTTGTAATCTTATTGCAGGGGTTCCATACTGTTGTCTCCTTATAGTAAAAGTTTCATACCTTCTTGGTGTCTCTCATGGGCAGCTCCTCAGAGCACTGACTCTTTCTTCTTCACAAAGAACCAAGTGACTCCAGTTCCCTTCTCACCCAGCCACCTCACTCTTCTATAGCACTCTGCTTCTCATTGCTTGCAGCTGTGGCCTGTTAAAGTCAGGCCTACTCCTAATCTCTGATAATTGGCCCAGCTGCAACTCCTTAGGGGTAAGATTACTTTCTACACGATCTTTATTTTCTTATATTCTATCTCCCTACACATCTTTGTCCAGAGAGAAATTGAATAATTCTGTTAGCATTGTGATAGTAATAGTAGTAATAGTAATAGTAAATAGTAATATTCYTTTCTCTAATAGCACAATCTTTACTAACATTTCAAATGTCTTGTAAAGGAGAGATCTCCATTGCCACTAACAGGTAAGATAGCTGAGGTGCAGGGGGTGAAGTTGCTTCCTAAGCTTGTCTAGCACAGATCAGGAAATGGAGACTGGTCACTTCTCTGCTCCCCTGTGCTACTTGCAAAGCAACGCCTCCTATAAGCATGATCTCTTTCCCTCTCTGCTTAAAGGGCACCACTTCTTCAAACTGATTGTGCTTCCTCTGGTTTCTTACAGGCACCCTGGTGGTAGGAAAAAAGCCAGGTGACATCCAGTCTTCCCTTTAACATTCATCATCAGATATGATGTAGGTGTGCTTAAGGGGAAGGACCAGAGCTCTCCCAAGCAGAGAGACACCTCACTCACCCCGCACCCAGTCAGCTCCCCCCTCCTTGCCTGACTACTCAGCATGCTAAGTACATGACAAGTAGATTAAAATAACATTTAAGACAAGACCTAACACTCATTAAAAAAAGGGGAGATCTCAAAGCAAGCTCAAAATGCATCATCACCTCAATCTAAAGAGATGGGAGATGGTAGCTTGCTGCACAGAGACCACTGGTGGTTTCTGTCACGGCGGGTGCCAGGCTGCCATATATGTACATTAAATACACAAATGCACATGTCAGCAAGCTYGAGAGGGTGTTCAGTATCATGTGCCATACTCCATGAGGTATCATGCTCAACAAGGAGAGCTATGGGGCTGGAAACCCCAAATCTGACTTCGTCTTCCGTTGACCAGCTGATCCCTTTGCAGAGCAGAGCCCTAGATATTCCTATGTTGTCCCATTGCCCCACTCTTTCCCCTTTTTAATCCCATACACACATTTTGCTTTGGAAGATGGGCACAAAGGTGAGGGGAAGGAAGGCAGAAGGGATTTCTCCCAGGCCTACTATCACAGAGACTCACCAGTGGATCTGTCTGGGAAATACTTCGTTAAAATGAAATGCATTTGTGGTGGAGAAAAGCACTGCATAAAACCAACTCCATATTAGGACATCTGCTCTTTGGATCATCCTGTTCTGGCTTGCTTTATAGATAGCACACATTAACCAGCTAATGATGAAGAGTCAGCCTAGCTATGGATGAATGGCTTGGATTAATCTCTTTTGTCTTGTGTATGATAAACACCAACTCGTCAGCTAAGTCCTGTCTATAGAAACTTTATTAAGGATGATTATGCATGAGTCAGAAAGGACACAGCTTGACTTTCAGATCCCAATTTGAGTTTAAGGGCTGGCTGGTTAGAAACATCACCTTGAAAACCAAGTAAATTTGATCTGTATGCCACTGAAGAGAATAAATACAGAGTCTGATGAAATCATTATTTCTCCAAAGTCACTTTTCTGTCTGCAGCAGAATTTTACCTTTATTTGAACAAAGACCTTTCTTTTGACTTTTCTTGTCTTTGTGCTTTATAAACTATGTAAGATGAAAAAGAAAGCAAAAGACCAAAAAATTGAAAACATAATTGTCAGTTTGGGGCAATGACATTCTTATCTGTGACACTACATATAGCTGCAGAGGAAAGAAACCAATAAAAGTTATTTATAGGGATTTTGAGTTGAGTAGATAAAGGTCAAGATGTTTACCTGGCCCATTACTAGAGTCAATGGGCTGGAGGAAGTTTTAAAGGAACAAAAGAGGGATGAAATATTTACATATCCATACTAAAGTTACACATTATGAAAATTTAATGCTTATAATTTTCAACTTATTTTTGCCTTTTTTCACATTCAAGTGTGCAAGATCAAGCTAGCAAAAGTTAAGATGCTGTTTTAGTAAAGAAAGATCCATCAGAAACAGATGGGAAAATGAGAAAAATCAGGAAAGAATTAAATGTGACTCAAGCAGAATAAAATTTTTAAAGCTTTTCAGTGACATGTTAAGACAAAAAAATAATTTTAGGTCAACCCAGAATGTTTTGACAAAACAATAATGAAATGCTTTGATTTTTAACTGGATCTATTTTTCCTTGAGAAATATTTCCTGAAAAAATGGAAGTCTAATCTTAGAATATTAGAAGTTGTTATAATTTCCACAATGGTGTTTGTTGTGCTGAAAAAAATTACTTTTCCACTGCCTTGTTTCCYTCAATTCTTCCTTGCCTTCTGACACTATAGTGATTATTTTGTCACTGTGCTTGACAAAAATTCACAAAACCCTTTGATTCTCCCCTACATTGCTAAGTTTACCATTTATGAAAAAAATTGGGCCAGCTCTACAATGCCAGTAATTCAACCATGTCATAGAGACATCATCCTTCTCTTTTCTGTATGTCTGATTACATTGACCTGAGGCTTTATTCAGAATCATAATACTGGAGACAAGAGTCTCCATTTCTCTTCATTCCCTTGGCAGACCATTACTACAGCTGTTCACGAAGAAAGGATGCTTTTATAGCTAAGGCATAAGACTAGGGGTCAAGGATTTTGGACACACTTCCAGCTCTAGCTCAGATTTTTGTGAGATTGCAGACAAGGCACCTGAGCTTCTTGGCAAAATAAAAGGAAAACAGAATATCTCAATAATTCTTTCACTGTTTGAATTCTCTGCTTTGAGGCAGTCCTTTTCCTCAGGACAGTCGTCAGCTCAGATACACAGTCCTTAATCAAAGACCAGGCCTTCTGCTGGGTCCCTTGGTAGAAATCTCATCCTGAAGCTCAGTTTTAATGTTTTGAGGTGAATTTTAATGTCCCACGACTGCAGGACTACACAGAGCTGAAGAAGGAACCCGAGTGCAGGCACAAAGTAAAGCTTTCTCCCACTGTAGGGAAAGCCAGAAAGACATGATTAGGTCACAGCAAAGAGTGAGCCTCCAAGAAGGCACCTGCCAGAGCTGTTCCCCTGTAGCTGTGCAGAGAGACATTGCACTGTTCCATTGGCATGGCGTGGGKAGAGGAGAGTGCTGGAACAGAGGAAGCTTTGGGGTTTAGCAGCAGGCAGTAGTCAACACGTGTTTACCAAGATAATGAATAAATAAAGCAAAATCAAAATTAAAGATCTCAGTTACTTAATCAGGGGCTTTCAGCTGATTCAAACTAAATGTCTACTTCGGTGTTCCAGTTCTGAGAAAAATCCGCTATTTTGAATTTCCGGATCAGTTCTTGCAAGCTTTTCCCAGATTGAAAATCTGCTGCCTGTAGCTTAAAGCAAAATGGACCAACTGTTCTCTCTCCTCCAGGGCCATGGCTCTGGCTCTGCATCCCACCCCATCTGTACCCCAGCAAAGCTGAGTACCTCTAGGTAGTCACAGCATGTCTGATGGTTCTCTGTGGCTCAAAAAGGCCTGGCAGACAGTGTCCCATTTGTCCACGGTGTGATATTCTGTGCAGAGCAAGACTGAGCTTGTATCGGCACACTGGGTAAAAACACTGATGTGCTGGGCACAGCACATTAGTCTGGGCTGCTGGTCTCTGCTCTGCCTCAGCAGAGGTGGGGGCAAAGGCTGCCAGAAAGGCTTTCTGCCACCTTGGTGTCTTCTGAAGATGGGGCCTGTCTGGGGAGTATGACTGTCCCAAGTGTAAGTCAGAGCAACCCCAGAGACTGCTCTAATTTATGCAGACCTGAAATACCTTTTACAGCTATTTTTCAGCTTGTGTTATTTTCATTCTAATGAAAGTGAATAAGCACAAAACTTAAAGTCTGTTCTCCTTGTGCTTTTGCTGAGGTTTCAGTCCAGCTGTACTGACCCTGCCTATGCTTAGGACTTCCCAAAAAAAGCACCATTTGGGATGGTGGTTTAGTCATGCAGACAACTGTCTGCTTATAATTGACTGAGACCAATACATTTCACATAAGCCACTTATGGTAATGACTTTTGGTCACTAGTGATGTGAGCAAGGTCAAGTTAAAACCCATGGGTGAGAGACTGCATAGTCCTTTTTGAATCCCTGAGGACATCCGTTCTCCAGTGATGATAACTGAAGTAGCAGGGTGGATTGCTGGGAAAACTTAATTTATAAGCAAGAAAATATCTTGGAGCTCGTGCAGGGCTGTCAGCAAAGTTACTCTGCTGGGCTGGAAATATTCTGAGTGAATATGATAAGGTGAAACTGGCCAGCAGCAAGGCCTCAGTGCCATGTCACTCCCAGAGCTCTATTTTAAGGATTTAACAGAGATTTAAGTTGTGTAGAAAAGTTAATTTATCCCCACAGACAGAAACTGTCTTTCCCAAAAGCAAAACAAACACCAAGTAATTTTAATTTCTTTTTCCCCTTTTACCTGCGTTCCCTCCTTTTAAATATTTACATAATTTGCTTACTCTTCTAAAATGAAACAAGGTCTGAACTGCATGTTGCACAATGCCAGTACAGTAGGAACAAAAACTGACCATCTATGACCTAACTAAACTACTCCAGTCATAAAGCAGAAAGTTCAGGTCTATCTATCAATGTTTAAGGGATTCTCCCCTCCCTTTCATTTCTTGCAAAGCAGAATCATGCATCTTCTCCAGAGGCCACGAGCTCCTCAAGTTGCAGCACAGAACCTGCTCCTGCAAAGAAGGTGCCCAGGACAGGAGATGTAAGAGCTCAGGAACTCAATATGGGGCCCAAAAGTGCCTGTTCTCTTATACGGTTGCTTGAAAGGGGCTGGGCAGTGAACACTTCTGAAGTTTTGGCCAGTAAGTGCAGATTCCCTACAAACTGTAGCCCATGACTACCTGCAGGCTATGGAAAAAAAAATATAAATTAAGTTCTTGCTTTTTAATTGGAATACAGCAAATCTCTGGTTTTTAAATAGCCTGTTTTCCCATGTGGTATAACATCTATGCAGCACTTTTCAAGTGACATGATGCAGCGTGCTTGTGTTTAAAACAACAATAATAACAATCTTATCTCAAGCCCTCAGGATGCTGAGGGGTTCAGTGTTGGGTAAAATGCCACCCTTGCAGAGGATAGGCTGAGGAATTCATGAGCAGCGATAGCTTGTGATCTGAGCACAGGGGTTTAGAAAAGGGCTGCATTTCATGACCTACAAAAGAGAAAAAAATGAGATTTACATTCCAAATGTGCTGAGCAGCCCTTTCCCTTTAGTTATTAGAGGCACTCGGCATAATTCATAATCGCCTGATGCCGGGGGAGGGGGAAGGTGCCTGCTGCCATTCAACATCAAAATCCCTCCAGGAATAGCAGTAACGGAGTTCTGCTCTTATTTATATCGTGACAAAAAATGGCTGGCAGGAAGATAGCAGCAAATATCAGAATAAATAATTCAGTAAGTGTAACAGAAGGTCACAAAGACTAACAAATGTTTCTGTTTCTTCTCCTTTTCTCTCTCCCCATCTTTTATGTACATACTCTTTCTCTTCTCTCCCAAATTTCCCTGGTTTTGTGCAATGCTTCTCTCCCTTCTTTTCCTTATGTACACAAAATTACAGCTTAAAATGCAGCTTTCACATTTCTCAGTTTTCTAGCCTCTCTTGKGCTGCTGATGGTTTTACTGCATCTGTCCTTCCTCTCCAACTTTCCCTTGTATTCTTTCCCTCTTTTACTGCCGGTTCCTGACATCACCCTCCACATCCCCTCTTGTGGGACAGCTGGCCATGCTAACTTGTCAGGGTAAACTCAGTTCTGAGTTATGTTACAGTAAAATGCTGATGATGCTGATAAAATCCTCTCAGCTTGATCTTGGAGCAGCAGCAGAACGTGGCCCTGCATTAAGAGCATCCTTAGGCTGCATTGCTGTGGCATCAGATCCACCCAGTTACACAAAGCTTTGAAGTGGGTGCATTTATGTCTTTGTGTACTTACACACACAAAATACTCCAAGTCTTGCTCTACACTCGGGAGAGCCAGAGAACCCTTTGACTGACAGGCAAAATCTGAACTCTTGGTGTCAGGCACTCTTTTTCCAGAGCCATAACTTCAGAACTCTTCTGAACTCTTCGTGTCAGGCACTCTTTTTCCAGAGCCATGTAATGTTCAGTTATAAATTATGAGTGCACAAGGCAGCTCTGTGATCACTCACTCAGATGCCCAGTAGAAGCCATGAGACTGTCCAGAATTCATTTCTGTTTGAAAAATACAATCTAAGTTTTCAAGGTGTTTGCGATGGAAAATTTGCCACCTCCAAGAGGAAGCTGTTCCTTGGGTTAATACCTTCCCCATTAACTGGCCTTATATCTCATCTGAATTCAGCTGGTTTGCCCTCAGCCCTTCACCTGTGATGGATCTGCCTGTTAGGTACAGAGTCCTCTCTGGGCAGGTTCTCTTTCCATATGCAGCTTTATAGCCTATGGTGAAGCCATCCCTCAGTCCTCTCTTTGCTAAGCTTGGCTGGTTGAGCTCCATAAGCCCTGCATTATCAAGTGCACTCTCCTCGACCATTTCCACAGAGCTACCTGGTTTGCATTATTATTTAGCACTCCCCAAACTATTATAAGTATACTTTATGGATCACTTTGTCATGTTTTTCCCTAGTCCTTTATTAAAAATGATAGCTAGCCTAATGCAAAAAGCTGTTACCTGTAACATCCTGTGAAATCTGTTTTACGTCTATAGAAAATTTCATTTTAAACTCCATAATTTACCCTGCTTTTTAATCCATTTAATGTGCATCATGTTGATTTCTCTGGTTTATCAATAAAAATGTCATCTGGTACCCTGTCAAGTGCCTAAAAAAAGAGAAGGAATATTCAATCAACACTAGCACCTTTATCACCAAAAATTCTTTAATGAGATCTATTGTTATAAATCCATTTCGATTAGCATTAGCTAGCATATCTGTATTTAATTCTTTAATAATTTATTCATTAATTACATTAGCTGCTGCATTACTTTTCCTAGCATTTTTATATTTGCACTTTTCAAGAGTTTGAATAATATCAGCTTTCTTCTAGGTCTTTGCTATTTCACCAGTATCCAAGCAAATTCTAGAAGTCTCCATTTATATGAATTAAATCCRGACATTTCCTTAGCTAGGTCTTTTAAAATGCTTGGAATCAAATTATTGAGATCAATTAAATTAAAATGACTGAATTTATTAACTGTTCTATCAGTCTAAATTACTGCTGGAGAAGAAAGTATTTTGTTGTTATCACATGATGAGAATATCTTATCTAGGATTTTCCCAAATGAGAAATAAAAATTATTATTAATTAAACATTATTAAAAATATCCTTGACTTCCACAGGTTTTCTTAATCATTTCCATTTAGCAAAAGGCAAATACTATTGTTAGCACTTCTATCATTAATATGCTTTGCTACTACAGAGCATATAATAATAATTTACTTGAAGTGTCTGGGTTTTAATAGCTTTTGGAACTTTGCTTCCTGTATCAACACAGCTTCCTATTGCCTTCCTTCTTGTACTTCTTCTCCTACCTAGCTGTTATCATTCCAAGGTTTTAATTTCCAGATATTTCAGTATGTTGCCCTTTTTTCTTCCTGTATGTGAGAAAAAGCCCATTCACAATTTTTATTTCCTGCTATTTTTACTTCCCTTATAGCAAATCTATTGTAGTTTTAAACAATGCTGTCTTCTTTCTCAGATATAGCACTACAGTTTTCTGCAGACATGCAGTAGAATGTTGTCGATAAGTTTCCAATTACCTGTCAAGATTGTTTAGATTTTATCTCCAAATTAATTTGGTCCTCCATTATTTTCAGCTTTGTGAAATTTTACACAGTTCTTTCTCCTTTTGCTTTCAGCCTTCAGGGCTTTATTTTGTTTAGTATGCTTGTGCAGTTCAGTGGGATCCATTTCTCAACAGGCAAATATCTACAACCCTTGGATATTTACCTGTCTCTGCATACACAGCTGCAGGCATGCAGAGCAGGGAAATGCTCATGCAGAAGGGATAGAAAACATGCTGGATCCACCCTTCCAATATCAGACCAGCACAGAAAGACTTCACAAACCCAAATTTGCCATCATGTCACCATACAGCCTGACACTCCCTGTGCCATTAGCACSGTGCTGGCCCCAACTGTCAGCAGCCTGGCCTTAGCTCAAATCCCCTGTACACMGCTACAGAGTCATCAAAGTGTCCTGAAAGCTCTGAATCTGTGCTGAAAGGAATAACTTAAGTGAGTTAGGCAGAATTATTTAAGTCATCCCTAGCTATGCAGTGCTCTGCCACCCATGGGTAAAGTTTTCTAAGCAAATCCTTTCCCAGCACACGGGCTTAGTCATCAGTGAAAGCTGCTGGCTCACTCCCATCCCAACTGTGGTTCAGCTGCTGCTCGGAGGTCAGCTCTGCAGGCACTTGATAAAGCTTCAATTAAGTGCTCTTCTTGCAGCCCTGGCTGATTTACACATCTTGTGCCCGCATCGGCCATTTTGCTGAATCAGCCCGCGTGACGCTGGGGACCGCACACACACAAGTGCCCAACTTCCCCTGCTACAGCACAATTAAGCTCCTCAAGCTTGGGCATCACCAGGCAGCTTAAAATAAATAACAATATTCAAATAAGTGCTCAAAAGGATGGGGGGGGAATAGAACTGCAGAGCCCATAGTACAAATATTACTACAGATGCTTCAGCTGGGTAATTAATAATGCATGGCATATCTACTCCAGACAGTTTCTGAGCTGTATTTCCTCGCAGAGTCGTGCATGTCGGTATTTAGATGCTACTGTGATGGGATGGTATAAAAATCTCAGTGACATGGACATCATGGTATGCTTCTCTAGCCTGTGTAATAGCCTGAAAGATCAGCATCCCCCTAAAAGGTTATGATGGAAAGGCCTGACCTTACCTGCTCGTGAATGGGGGTCACTCTTATCTGCAGTGAGCAGCTTTTATCGAAGCCTCGCACTCCTGTGCAATTGTTTGGGCTACAAGTCAAAATGGAAAGTGACTCGTAATGATTGCAAATCCCTCTGGGAAAAATGAAAAAGTAACAAGCCTAAGACGATGGAAATTGTTTGGTCAACACCATGTGCATCAAGGAAGATCTGAGTTATTTATTTGTGAGTGAGACTGGTTGAAATGGTGGGTTTACATTTGCAGCTTTCACAGAAATTACTTCTACAAAAGACCACAATGTCAGAGGTGTACTTGATTGTTCAACTAAAGACCTAACATTTTTATTTGTAAGGGTAGTTATATGAATTGATATGAAGCCTTGGATTATTTTTCCTTGGACTTTTTTTGGGCAGAGGTTCAGAGTAACAACCTCAAAAAATTCACTCAAATATTTATCAGCCCTGGCACAAATTCGTCTTTGCCAGGAGCAGCATAGTAAAGAAAGAAATGAACATAATTTTACTGTCTCCTCAGGAAAAAAACTACATATCCCAGCCAAACAGGCAAATGGAATTTGGCAACGCTGAATTGTTGACATGCTTTTATTATACCAACAAATAAAACGTTAACTGCAAGTCTTACGTGGCACTTGTCTTGTATATAGGTCATTTTCTCTAGGCAAACCTCCTGCTAGACTCAAGGTAATATTTCAGGGTACTTACATGGCAGTGAACCTATGCAAGAAGGAGTGATTAGTAATTCCCTGGGAGGTTTGGTTTATAAGGCCTTTCTCCATTTTTTCTTGAAGACTTTTCACAAGCAAAAATTAGTGCTGGGCAAAATTGCCCAGCATTAATTTGTGCTTGTGAAAAGTCTACTTTTCTACTATGTCCCACTGAAGTCAAAGGCATGTTTGCTTCCAACTTCAGCAAGGCTGACTTAGCTCCCCTGGACTTAAAAGCAGTTTTGCTTGAGCAAGAACAGAGTAAAAGCTATGTGTGATCTTCAGCACGTTGCCCTGGGCTAACTCCAGGGAACACAATCTTCTCAAAGCCCAGCTGCAGACATGAGAACTTATTTAAGACTACTTTAAAATGCAAATTACACTGGTGTGCTCATCATATGCCTATGGATCCACTAACATGAAAGTACGCACAATCCAGAAATATCCATGATCTAACTTAACTCAGCACCAGGATGCTGTGAGTTAAGAGTGAAAATCCCGTATAAGGGTCCATGCTGAACTTGCACAACAAAGTACAGTCTATCAGCATGGATTTGCTCTGATTTTTCATGCTTTTCTGGGTTTAAGTCTGAACCCCTAACCTCATTTTAGTACGGATTTTCTGCAGTCTCACTGACAGAACAAATGAAAGGCACCCATGAATTGCAAGGATATAAAAACTGTCCAAAGGCTGAAGCTCTGTGGCCAGGGCTGATACAGTGAATGATTGCTATCACCAATTACTTCTTGGCACTGCATTTTGCTGAAGCAATCTGATCACTGATTATTTGATGTAGCAAGGAAAAAAAAATAAAGTGGCACCACAATTACTCTCACTTAATCATTCTGGCAACCTGAGTTTGTTTTGCCATGTTGGAGCTACCCACAGTGCCAGACCCATTTCCCTAGGCTTACAGGCAGGACAGTTATCCAGGTCCCATGGAAATGGCCATCAGCAAAGCAGGAGCAGTTCCCCATGGGCAGCAGGAGCCCACACAGGTGTAGCATTGCAGGGGGTCACAGTCTGCACAAGGAGGGGCTGTGTGCCAAAAGCCACAGGGCACAGACGGTAATGGGCCACACAGAGGGGAGCTGTCAAACCAGACTTCCTCCCTGAATCACCCCACAGTGATGGCTGTGCAAGACCTGCACTGCCAAACATGAGCCTGCAAGGACAAGGCCAGCAAGGGGACTTTGCCAGGGTTGGTGCTGCCTGGAGGCTGTGACCCATCTGTGATCTGGAACCCTGCCTCCTCTTCCCCCTCTCATGCCTTTTGGCGCAAGGTAAAGCGGCAGAGACCACAAAACTCCTGGAGATTTGCTCCCCAGCCTGAACTTGTTTAAAGGGTTAATTCCAAAAGACTCCTGCATCCTCTCACATACTCCTCTCTACACATGCTTCATGTTAGTCACTGCTTCCTAGCAAAGCTGTGTGCTCTGATTCAGGCTAGGCTGTGCCTACGACTGTAAAAGGGACATGTTCGGTCATCTGTCCTAGTCCTGATGGAAACAAGCTGATGCCTGCTGTATTTCACGAGAGCTATGTCCTATCTAATTTTAAATGTCACTTGTAATGGCTGGTTTTTCTTCCCCAAATAATTTTTGCAGCCCTGAAGTTGTAGTCATCTGAAACCACAGGATTGGAGTTTGAATGGTCCCTSATATTATCAGTGAGCCGAGCCGTTGCTCTGTACTTCAGCCACCATTTTCCCTTTCCATCCTTTACTGAGATGGACGTGCAAATCCAAAGGAACCATTCCATCAAATCTGGTGAAGCTATCAAACACACAGCTTCTCTTCCACAGCAGAAGAAGCCTGCCTAAAGCCAAGGGAATATCTAGGTAACTGCAGCCAGTAGGGGGATTTAGGGCTTTCACAAGGCATGACAAAACTGTCATTAAAGCAATAGAGCAGACCTGGGATCTTGAAAAAATGCAAAGACAATAGTGTAAACAATAAGGGGGACTTGTCTGATGATAAGTTATTTCCAGCATACCACAGGATGCTCTTGAGCCTTGTGAATTCACTGCCATATTCAATGCTCATATCCCCTTGGAGGAATTGCTGTACTACCCAAAAGCTCAATTACACAAACTTATTCAGAATCCCTTAAGATGTTTGGGTTATAAGGCTCATGCTGTATATTGATTTGTCTTCTCCTCCTCCCTGCTCACCTCGGGGCCTCATTTCGCATTTTGTGTACATTGGTTTCCTGGATTGCAGAGGGAATTGTCTCAAGGTCATACCAAGATGCTTCAGTATGGCTGAGCTATGAAAAATGCATGTAGCCAAAAATATTATTTAAAAGCAATAGGCTGAATATATAATGCCTGCTGCCCAAAGGAGCCCTGATGTATTTAAGATACAGGGATATAGAGGCAGACTTTTAAAAACTGCCCGTACTACACCAGTTAAAAGGATGAGAACAAATGAGGCTGTGATCTGTCAAGTGATCCTTCATCACTCCCAGCACAGGCCCATAATCCTTTGGTTGTGATTATGCAAAAGAATATTACATTGATCCTGTAAAATATCTCTGATTGGATCAATGTTATTTTCTCTCGCATTGACAAGGTCTTACAAGAGAATGACTATAATTCCACTGCTAACACTGACTTAGTGAAATCCCCCAATAAATCCTGCAAGCAGCACTGTTAGTAATACCTTTATTAGACTAACTAAACAAGATATTTATATGCAGGGCTTTCCAAAGGACTCTAGCTCCTGCTTCAGTTTCTGGAGGAAAACTTGATCAGAAGTGCTCTGCTGGAAGAATTGCCTCCAAGGAGGCTCTGCAAGGACAGAAATGGCAAGTGAAATTACCCTTTCAAGATGAAAAAGGCTGGTCACAGGTTTGCCCTTGTCCTGCCCCTACAACAGTAAGGACCCAAATGCATCTTTGTCAGAAAAATCTCACCGTGAGTCTGGTTCACAGGCAGCAGTGGAGTTCAGGCTCTTCCCACACATTCCACAAACATGCCAACAGTTTGCTAACAGACAAAGGGGAAACATGGTGTTTATATAACTTCTGTCACTTCAATATTTGTTCAAGGACAGATCCTGGCCTTCAAATTCAACAAAAGGTCTGCTCCCCTTGCAGCCACTGCTGTCTCTCCTTACTGGTGCTTCCATTTCTCTCACACTCTTCCCCTTCTCTCTTTGCATMTGTTTCCCCTAACTTTGACACCATTTTCTTCTGTCCACAACTCCAAGATTTCAGTCCCAGTGGTTTCATTCTTATCCTGACCTCCCCTTCATCAGTGAGTTTGAATTTTCACCTTCTGGCTTGAAATATGATGCTCCAGTGAAATGACTGTGATCACCTTGCTAAGTCATTTTTCCAGGCTGCCTGAGGGCTCAGGCACCCACTGCATCTCTGTCTTCCCTTGGTTCACTTCAATAAAGTTACTTTAATGCATGAGAGCTACAAATTTATTTCAGACTTATCTTCCTAAACCTTTAAATAGAACCATAAGAATCATGAAAAAACAAAGTAGTACTTCTAATATAAAGCTGGAGCACAGCTGAAAGACCAGTATATACAGCCATACATCAATTAGCAGATTAAAAAGCTAAAAAGACAATACATCAACAGAAAAACATCAAACAAACAAAAAAAAACCAGTGTGGTAGACAATAGGCCTTGTTAAATCCTTTGAAACCAGATTGGCATCTGTGATGGGTAAACTTTGGCTCTTACATGTTTCACGTGAAAACTTTCTCCATATTTTTTACAGCAATATACTAAAATGTCAGAGGAGTCACTTCTCGGCTCCCAGGCCCTTAGAAACAAAGGAAAAATAATTTATATATTATCTTTGGAAACGAACAGCCTGATGGTAAAAGAAATTGCTAAAGACCATAGAGAAAACTCCTTACCTATTTCTTCCACTCATATCCAGTTTTTTACATGTTGCTTCTATCTTTTGGTTCAAGTATGTGTGCACCAGATGCCTAAACCATGATATCAGCTTTGAAGGTTGTTGCCATAGCTCTGATGGAGAGTGAAACTTACTCAAATTAATCTTAAACTCAGGAGCACCAACCTGCATTTTAACATAGACCAAAACCCTGGAAAGAAAGTGTTGAAATGAATGGAGAAGTGTTCACATTTGATCCCCAAGTCCTACCCTGGTGTAAATTGCCACCAGGATAGATATAACTGGGGCAATTTGTGCCTTCTGAGAGCTAAACAGTTGGATCTCATTTCAAAACACTGATCCTAAAGACATTCAATGAAACATTATCCCAAGCAACCTGAAGAGCCTCAGTCCTCAGAGGAGGTATTTCAGTGCCTAACTCATGTGCCCAAGATGAACATTCAAACAACTTAATTTTCTAGGTGACAGGCAAAATGTCCCATCCAACCATAGCAATCAAGTGCAGGTCACCTCAAATTTCAGGTACAGGAACTCCCAAAATGCCATGAATTGCATTTAAAGGACAGAGAATCTTTAAAATTTAAGGAAGCTGTGCCATTCCAGTCATCCTAATGCCACCAGCCAAAAGCTACACCTTGCTAACACAACCAAATGGACACCAAGACCCCTCAGATGGAAGCAAGGCTGGCAGCAGGTGAAGCAGAGCTTGAATTTGAAGATTTGCCCATACCTCAGCATTGTGGGCAGCTTTCCACTAAAGGGAGTCCTGCTCCCTTCCCCTTTCTCTTCCTTTGTACTTGTATTCTCAGAGTCACACATGAACAAAGAGGACTTTGGTGCTGAAGAGTTCATCTGCTCCTGCTCCTACTGCTTCTTCATTTGAAGGCATTGACAATGCAATTAGTTGCTGTGTCACAGGCTGGACACTGATAATAACTGATGAACAAGAGGGGGCAGATGTGCCACAGGTTCTGGTGTGGCACAGAGTGCAGGGGACACCGGAAAGAACAGCACAGGGGACAAGAAGGAAAAACTGGGGGAGAAGCAGAGATCATCCCTGTAGTGCCATCACTGTCAGTGTGAGGGAAAATTTACACTGACATACATCTTTCCTCCTTCCAACCAATCAAGTAGCCTCTCCCTTCTGCCCTGGAAGACACTTAAACAAATTGCCACATTCTTCCCAATGACACCTTCTGTTTAAAAAAAAAATGTTTGAAACAAGTCCCCATGCTCTCTACAAATGGAATTTTACAGGTCCAGAGGCCAAGACACTGTATAGGCCCATTCTGCAGCTTCTTCATCACTGATAAACATGGACCTTATGGAGTGGCCAGTGAGACTTGGTCCTGCTCCCATCCCCACAAAGTCGATGCCTTGGGAATCTGTGGCTACCTTTCCCACCAGGATCAATGGGCGAGAAGGAATAGCATTTGAAAACTGGAGGCTCCTCCCTCAAGACACCAAGTAGAAAGGATTCCTCTTTCCTCTTGGGTTGGGGAAGATGAAACAGGAAAGCCTTATAAATATGATTGCCTGGCAAAAGATTTTGAGAATATGGAAGCTATAAGCAAGATTGAAATGAAAGCAAGCTTTGAGACACCAAGCCTAAGTTACCGAACAACTGGAAAACAATGGCATGGCCAGCTGAAAGTAACCCCCTTTTGATTGAACAATACCTGCCCCTTGCAGACAGGTCCAAGGGTCAGAGCAGACCGTACTAGCTTGGAAGACRGGGTCCAAAGAGTAGTTTTTTAGGGTTTAAAATGTAACACTGTATGGTAATGTAATGATTCTTATAGGCTGTACGTAAATGCTATAGGATTTGTATCTTGTGCTAGGTTAGTGAAAATGAGAATATTCAGCACAGAAGATTTATTGTATTGTAATAGGAACTTCGCTCTCTTATTCTTTGCTCTCTCTCTCTCTCTTTCAGGCTCCTCTTTGGGGCTCCTCTCTCAGGCCTGCTCTGAGCTGTGGCTGGCAGCTCCCAGCAGGGCCCTGCACCCAGGCCCTTTACAATAAACCACAAGTTCCACAACCTGCCTGCAGAGATCTCTCATCTCCCTTCGTCCTGATCATCCTACCCCCATCACTCCTACATTTCTGGACATGTAAAGGAATGTACRAGTGATGGGGGGTAGGATGACCAGGAAAAAGGATGGCTTAAGTCTACACAAATGAGCCAAGAAAACCACTTGTCTCTGCCCTTGTTCCATACCCTCAGTGGTGTATAGTGGCTTAGCACAGCTCACAGGCACATATGTATAGCTGATAGCACAGCTCAGCACACAGGCACAGGACCTCACATCCAGCTGCTCCCAGATATGTGCCATGCCTGTAGTGGCAATGCCATCAACCTCCAGCCTCCCCTCTCTTGGTCTCTGTCACCACCCTTTCCATGTCACTGGAAGCAGAATGGGGCCTGTTCATCAGGCTGCAGTCATTCTTCAGTGGAAACAGAACACAGAAATCCCTTCTCTAATCCACCTTAGATACAGCCCTGCTTCTGCAGGTGCTCAGGCAGAGGGCTGGGTAACCATTCTCAGTAATGCAGAAGGCAGCTTTGCTACTGGGAGTGTCAGACAACATTCTCTGAACTTCCAGACAGGAAGAGCATCTTGTCTTGCTCCATATTGATGTCATCATGCTTCCACCCTCCCTGGGAGCTGAACTATAGCCCCAAAACACTGTCCCAGATGTTTTCATATCTTTAGTGCTGTGGAGCCTTTATGTTCTCTGTAAGATCTTTCCCCAAAACTTCTTTGAGGATTGTGGTCTGTTGCTTCACACACAAGTGAACCAGGTGCATAGTGGGTCATTTATTCCTCATGAGGGGTGGATCCTGTGCCAAAATCCATCCCAATAAAAGTGAACTCACCCCAACATCACCAGCCAAAGGGCTGAACAGTTTATGAACAGAAATACACATCTCATGATAATTTAAATAAGTGCAAAGAAGAGTTTGATTCTGCTGCTGCCAGCCATTCTGAACATTTAAATATAGTACAGAAATTCTCTTTTATTTTATATAAACTGTTTTAATGAAGAAGCTGAAGGCTCTGCATTCTCCTAGCTTATGCAATATAAATAGCTGGGAATCTAACAGGCCTTTGTTGTTGTTGAGCTAAGACAATCTGAAATTAAAGCAGATGAGGGAGCCAGGAAACAAAGACCCTACTAACAACATTATTTCAATGAAAGGTGAAAGGTGAAGTATGCATTAAGTGCTCAGAGTCCTCCTCTCTAGTCCTTCCTGGACGTGTGGGGTGTCACAGGAATGAAACAAAGTGTGGCTCAGATCTAAGTGAGAGAAAAAGCAGCTGGGATGGTGCAGCTGGATTTGCCTTAGGCCCCTTTCCTCTCACCAGACACCTGTAGCTAGTGTCAGGCAGCCCAGGAACAAACAGTCCTTCCATCAGGTCCTGCTCGATACAGAGCTGAATATGCTTTTTCATAGGAAAAAAAAAAGAAAAAGAAAAAAAGAGGAATTAGCAATAACAGTAAAATAATCCTTCAGAGTTGATGTCTCACAAGCACACAGTACTGGAAAGAACTCTTCATTTCTCTTGCATAGTAGGTAATATATCACAGAACACAAACATTTGGGTTAGAAAAGGCCTTTAAGATCATCAAATCATTCTAGTTGTGTGTTGGCCCTTCTAATTCTAATTTCCTTTTGCATAACCTTATTACATCCTTGTAGTCCTCCTGAGCGGCCTGCCTTTTCTCCAAAGGTCACAGTCTCTCCTTCCAACACAAAACTAACTCTTGAGTCTTTACTGCCATGTGAATCTCCATCCTCTACCTGAACTGCAACAGCAAACCAAAGGGCCTTGCTAGCACACTGTCCCTAAAACATCAGTGTGCCACCCTCAGGCTTATCCTCTAACAAGCCTGGTTTTATCTCTTTCCCCCTTCAAATCTAGCTCAAAGTCCTTTCAATGAGCCCTGCTAGCTTCTGTGCAAAGATACCACTGGTCCCCTACTTCAGGAATTCTACTGTTGACTTCATCTTGACATTTCCCCTCTCACCACTGTTTGCCTTCCCTCAGTTAGTTCCTTAAAGCCACTGTAAATTTTGTACTAGTTACCTTACATCACAACAAACCATTTCCTTAGGGGCAGAATATAAAATCCTTTAACAAAATCCTGATAATTTAGGTCTAAAGCATTTCCTTATCTTAAACCTCAGTTATCTTCCTAGCAAAATATATCAGGGTAGTTTGGCACACTTCAAATAGGAAAACATACGTTGCCTGTTTATTTCATTTTCCCCTGTGCATTTAACTAATCTCTCCTTTAGAACTTACTTTAAACACTGCTTGGTATTATTATGATCAAACTAAAAGGTCCACTGTGGCCCAGACAACTTCTGCTCCTTTCTTTAAATATAGATTTGCTACTTTTCATGCCTAATGTACCACCCTAATTAGACAGATTTATTGAAAATCCTTTTTACTGGACTTACAATGTCACATCTTTCAAAAGACTGAGATGGAAATTGTCCAACTTCCCAATTTGAGCCCATTAAGTTATTTGAGTTTTTCCATTTCCCCTGCTCCTGTTGGCTGTCTCCTTTTTCTCTCTGATCACCATAACACCCTCCCTTTCTCTTTAACCATTACAGAGTATCACATGAACAAAACTGGACAGTCTTAGGAACTGGTAAATAGAAAGGGGATGAAATTTAACATAAAATATATTAATAGGGATCAACAATTACAAATTTCTTTCCAATGCAAATTGTTGCTCTGGAGAACTTTTGCATTGCTGAGCAACTGTCCTCTGTGTAAAACAAGGATATTCTACTCTTCAAATTCCTTCATGTTTAACAATCAAGAGCAGTATTTGGATACCCTCTTAATCAGGGCCATTCAAGTACCTAAGCAAAGCAATATAATTGGATCATCAGCTACCATAAATCATCAACTCTTCAAAATCACTCTAGTGACCCTAATCTACACCTGTAACATCTGAAAATGTTTTCTTTCCTGTTATAATATGTCTATCTTTAAATGACCATTAGGTAGAAAGTAAAGTATCTACACTATAAAGGCTCTTTTGCATATTCAAAGATAGGCACTGATTAATAGGGACACAGAGAGAGACAAAGAATTATACATTCTTTGGCAGAAAGATCTTTTCAAATAGCTTTTGTTATCCAACAAAATTAGCATGACAGTTTCATCCTATTAGAAAGTCTAGAAATACATTTAGGAAGCTTTTTTCAAATGTCTGCTGTTAAAACTCATAACCAACAGAAGTTTCAGAATTAAGTGAGGGCTACAAGGAGACACCTCATGTCTTTCACTCCATCTGGTGGGATACCTTAACAAGAACTACACTGCTGTGTACACAGGACATCCTAGAACTCCTCTTCCTTAAAAACCACCAGCTATGCAAATACCATTCTCAACACACACACAGACTTTCTGGAAAATATCCTGAATTAATATTATCCTGGTATTTATTTATCTTCTTTGAGGTTCAAGCTGAGACGGGAATATGGCTGTTACAAGCACCGGACAAACTTGCTGAACTCTGTTGTGGAGAGCCATGCTTACACCTCTGTGAGGTTACACAGGATAAACTCACAGCAGGAAGGCAGAGCAAGTTGAAGAAGACTCAGTGGTAGTGACTTCCCTGCCCTTTTAGCCGTATGTTTTAGTGCTCTTCTGTTCAGTACAACTTCTGTTCTGTACAACTCTTCTTGATCCAGTCAGTCCCCAAAAAGGCAGGGCTTTGTCCTGAACCCTGTGATTTTCCCCCATCCTTCTCCTCCACYGCCTGGATAATCCCCTGGACTCTTTCAACAAGCACCAGCCACCTCTTCACATTAAGCTTCCTTGGCCTTCCTGTCACCTCAGATCATCAGCATCAAGGACTTTTTGCCTGCCCTTATTCTTTTATCACCTTCTTTATCTTTCCTTGCCTTTCTCCACCTGTAGATGTTATCCATGCTGCTTGCTTTCATTCACAGACCTTTTGCCTTGCATTCCCCTACCTATTCCTGCCCTGTACCCCAAATCCCAGTTGATTCATACCAGCTGGTCTTTGCTATGTCTCACACAGCAGGGCATCTCTAATGGGAACCCTCCTGGCTGACTAACTTTTGCCTCTATAAATGCATTGTTTCCCCATTTACTTCTGCTCATTTCCTAGACTTACTACTGCAGCTCAGCACAGTTAAATCGCAGACTCACAGTCACAATCACCTCTTTGCCACATTTGGCTCATTGCTCAGACCCTCCTGGCTCCTTCAGCCCCTACTTCAGCTGTCACACAGGATTTTACCAGGTTCTTCCATGAGAAAATAACAAACCATGATCTTCCTCTTCCAGCAGCTTTGTCTTCTGTTTCCTCTTGCCCTCCTACAACTCCTTCCCCATTCTTCTCTCCTACAGATGAAAAGCCTCCTATGTGGCTTTCTTCCTTTATTTCTTCCTTTCTTTTATATTCACTGAGCCAGTCTTACCCTACCTCCTGCCTTCCCTTACGGCTGATCTTGCCCTCTTGCTCTCTTTGCCTTGACCTCTCACACCCCTCTGCCTCTTTACTCTCATAACACAAATACTATTCAATCTCTTTCCTCTCAAAATATTATCATATTAAAACACTCTTATAAGATTTCTTTTCCCCTATAAATACCATGTCTTTTCCTCTCCTCCCTTTCTCACCAACCTCTCCGAATATGCCAGCTACAAACACCTGGAGTTCACTGCAGCTTCCTCTCCTTTGCAACCACTGCTAAAATTTTACTTTATGTACTGGGCAATCTTCAGTACAGTCTGAATACTCTGTTCTCACCTGCTGCAGCACACTGGCTACCTGCAGTAGTCTCTTGTGCTGTTTAAACTTGAAGCAGTGTCTCTCTTCAGCTACCATGGTGTTACTGACTTCTATGGCACCACCTTTGAATCTGCTCCTTTTGCATGCCCTCCAGAAGACACTTTTGTTCTCCCAGATCTGCTGGGGTTCATGGGGCTTTTCTCTTTTTCTCTTTCTGTATTTCACTCCTTGATAATTTCAAGTGCAAACATAGATTCCACTCTGATCTCCATGGAGAAATTTCCAAGCTCACTCCTCTAACACAGACTTGTCTTCCTAGGTCCATATCCACAGAATCTCTAATATTTCTTTATGGACACACATAAAACAACTCAGCTAATTGTAATTAAAGCAGAGTTCCTAATGGTCTTCTTTACTATATGCTCTCTTCAGTAATTCCCCTCTAGATCACCACAGACAATGCTATTACTTTTCTCATTGTTCTGGTCCAGAACTGGAACAACATTTTCATCTTATATCTCTCACCATGGATATAGATCCARGGGATGTCTAGGGTTTTGCATATACTTTCACCATCCAGGCTCTCACCACCTCCTGCCTTTATTACAACAATATTTCTTTTTCTGACCTTCACAAATGTGAACTTGCCCTCCATGTACCCATTTAGGATGCTGCTAGAAATATAATTTTCCTAATACATCACTCTGACCACGTCATTTCCCTTACTAGCTGTAGACTGCTGTCCCCATATCTACCTTATTAGTGTAATCTACTTGTCTTCATTAAGGAAATGTCAACTTCTTCCTACAGCCAACCAAAGAGGTCAATCCCCATCACCTACTTATTAATATTTCAAGCAGACATGACCCATGATTTATCTGGTGCCATCCCTCAATCTTTGGAAGACCATCCTGTAAACATCCACACATCTTGTTCATTATCCCTCTTTACAACTGTACACGTGTGGGAATGCCACATTTTGTGGTGCTCACAGGAATGTGGTTTGCCTCCTGGTGTTCTAAAGCCACTACCACTCATGCTGAACATAATTACTTTGTAGTCTCTCTGTACTCTCTCATAAGGCTGCATTCACTGCCAATATTTAAAGTGCAGCCACATGTCAAAAGGCCAGGGACATTTTTCTGATSCGTGATTTCTGATCCATGATTAAGGCTCGTAAATCTGAGGGTAGAATGTGAACTGGCATTAATAAYAGTGAACGAAATCCCTATTATACTGCTACTGAGCTGAGGTATGAGAGATTTAGTCCCTTGCCTCAGGTCATGAAGAAAGACTATGGCAGAGCTTGGACTGAATTCTGGCTTTGTAAGCCCCTGCCCTAACTGCAGTACTACCTTGCTTTCATCTATTTTGGTACTTATCTACAAAGGATTATGATTTCAGCGGGCTCAGCTGGGCAGTTCTGAATATTTATTTATAAAAGAATAAGGCCTAATGAGAAAGAAAATTGATAAATTTCCATTTTTTTTTACTCTGATTTCTCTCCTGCAGGGAAAATGTGTTCGTTTATATTTTTTTAAGTGGATTCTATTCTGAATGATCTGTTAAGGGAACTTGGATTCCAAAATCCACATTATTTATTTATTCCTTCCTTAAAGACTAAGAAACACCATCTCATTTCTTTCTTTTGGTCCTAAAGAGGTAAATGTGTAGGAAAGAGTTCCAGCAGCAGTTTGTGAGCAATGAGCCATTAAGTAACTCACATTATAAGTTAGTGTCATTATTTCTGCTAAACCTACAAACAGAAAGCTTTCTTATCTATACAGGTTCTGCAACAGTTTATGAACTCATTCCCCTCTTGAAGCTTTTCTAGATGCACAGAAATACTTTTTCAATGAGAAAAAGCAATATTAATATAGATTTTTATTGCAGGAGATGACAAAATAGTTCAGACCATTTAATCTCTATTAAAGTAAAATTATCTTTCAAATTTTTGTTTTTACAGTGAATAGAACACAACTACACTGATATTAAATCTTTCCTCCACAGCTTTTGCAAATTTTTAGCAGTAGGCAGAAACGACAAAAATGCTGAGATTTCTCAAAAGGATTTGGATGTTCAATTAAATGAACTGGAATTAAGCATGCAGTCCTGCAGGCAGCTCTGCAAACATCAGTTTCTCTTGAGAAGGGCATGATCCTGTCATTTTTACTCAGGCAAAGTTTCCATTTGTCTTCATTGGCAAATTTGTTTGAAAGCCAATGGCTTGATTGAAATTTGCCCTTTAAAAAGTCATGATCAAAACCAGGTGCTGTTCTGTTAAATTACATATGTGTTCTCAGTATTTTTAGCAGATATATATTATCAAACTAATTATCCCAGATGTGTCAGAGGAACGTGTCAGGTTCTTCTTACTTGTGGCAAATAATTCATTAAAAAGTTTGCTATTTAATTTTGACACAAAAATATTAAATTGCTTATTCAAGATATGATGGGCCAAATCCTGCTGGAATTCATACACATGAACCAGTGATTTCATCCACTGAAGTATTTTAGAAAATCCCTGAACAAGAGGATGGCTTTGCTCTATCTCAGTTGTTTGACTTCCAGTCTCAAATCAACGGACTAAGAATAATTTCAGCATCAAAAACTGCAAAGCTGAGTACCTGGATAGCCTGAGATTCAACTCCAGTGCTGTCTATTGCCTGAATTTCAGCAGATGCCTCCAGCAGAGCTCCAGCTGTGACAGGAGGGAGCACAGACCCTGCACTGGCCTTTCTACCCACAGACAATTTTAACSTCAAAGGAAACACTAAAGGCCTGAACTTGCTGCATCACCATATTCAATAAAACATTTACTATTGACTTCTCTAGGATCAGAATCCAGACTTCAATAAAGTCCCTTTTTTAATGAGTCCATTTGGAAAACAGTTGGGATTTCAAGCACATATTTTAAACAAAGCATTTGAGTCTTTAACATATAAAGGATACATAAAAAAAAACAGCTGTCCTAATTTACCTGTCAAAACCATTGCACTTTAAAAAAACAAATCTAGAGCATCGTAAGGTATTGCAAGAATTTTTACAAAAATAAATCTTCTTGCTCTTTGCAGCTAGATATAGCTGCAAGTAGCTTCTCTCCATAGCTGCTTTCCATTTGTGTATAAATAATCCCTAGTGACGGCCGGAGTAGTCCTGTTAAACCTTTCTTCCTCAGTTATGCCCTGCATCTGACAAACCAAACCAGAGAATGCTTTCATCCCAGAAATCTTGCATATTATTTCAGGTGAAGGTAGGCTGCACAGGAATTACTTAGGGTTTGGGGGTTTTTTTCAGTGGTGGCATGGGCTAAGTATACTCACAGTAGAACGTTTTAAAAATAGGATTTACTATGACTTCCAAAGAAGAAAAGAAAGAAGGCAAAAGGAGGGTTGAAACAATAAGGCCATTGTAAATTCTGGGGGTTTTTAAATAAAAATTGGATTCCAATGGCAGGCAGCAGAGCCCCATCCAGTCAGGTTTAACTGGCAGCCTTCCAAAGGCGAGATAAAAGGTCCTCCGAGTAGTAATTGTCTAAATGGAACAGACTCTGGTTATTGTGCAACTTCTTCATCTACTTTATTGTACCTTTATAATTAAATGATGTGATTCCCTTTTTTCCTTTCTCGTTTTCCTCTCAACTACTGCAGGAAAGCATCTGAGCACCACTGCCATAGGATGCAGGCAGACTCCGTGGCTCCCCATTTTTTTTCTGGCTCACTACAAGTTGTGTACAAGGAGTTGTGAGCTGCTGGTTGCCAAAGCAGAACAAACTCTGCCTTCTCCCAGACACTCACCTGCATTCCAGCTCTTTGCTTGCTTAGTCCTGGAGCTGGTTGGCTCACTCAGAGTTGTTGCTTGGGTGAGGGGTTGCTGCTGTTGCTAGAAACTCCCTGATAAACAGGCARACAGTGAATCTGACAGGACAGGGTGAACTCTGTGCTCAAAGGGGSCTCCAGCAGCAAAGGATATTCAGTTTGTGAAGGAGGCTGTAGAAACATCTGAGAATTGGGAAGGGTTTTAGAATATTGTGCTGAACAACCCCAGAGGCAGCATTTCCTGACTCTGCAAGGCTTTAGGGATCAGGAGCAAAACTCTGGTCCTGAGATGCTAAAAGGCTGGATCAGATGTGAAAGCAGAGTCAGAGGAACAGCTCTGTTAGGGCTTTCTTTTTCACTGGTCCCTCTGTATCAAAGTGCTTTCCCTCAGTCCAAGCAGTCCATGCCCAGAAATACAGATTATTCAGCAGAGGAAAAGTTAGCAAGACTGAGACCTCAGTTTGCATGTTCAAGTCAAATAATTTCTTTACTGATTGTGATTTCTGTTGTTTCTGATTTGATGATTTTTTTTCCATCATGTCAAAGAGAAGAAATGAACTGCCTAATTTTGTTGCAGCTTTAGAATACACCTCAAGTCTCTGGTCTCATGCTAGTCTGCCTCTCCCTGAGTATTCTTACTTGTGACAATCTATTTTAATTCACTGCCTATTTACTTAATTGTATTAGTTTAAAACATGCAYATGGGTTCTATGGAAATACAAAAAAGGAGTATACAAGAAATATAAATAGGACCAACTATTTTGTGGATAAAGGTCTTGATGTATTTCTCAGAAAGTAAAGATTAATAAATAGAGAACAGAATTACAGAAGTGACCCAACTTATTCAAGAACAGAACTGGTTTTTAAAACCACTGGTATCAGAATATTGCCAAGTACCACAGCTCCTGATCCTGCCACAAGCCATTGCCTACAGCTTATATTAATTTCAGCAGAGTTCATAAGCAGAATAACTGCAGGGTATTTGCAAAGCTAGTTAGGCTCTTAATGACCATTTTTTGTTATACTTTGATAGACAAATCTCAATAGACCATTCTCAATACTGCAAGTTTTGCCTAGAGAAAAATGTAGGATCTGTTTTAAACTAAATGGATCACAGATCCCATCCAGATTTAAAAGCAAACAAACCAAAACACTTAATAAAACTTACATTCAATTATTTATAACATCACACACCATATTTGGGGCCAGAACCTGCATTAGTTTATCCACTTCTGGAATAGGTGAATTACATTAAATTAACAGAGGAATAAGAGTTAAAGCCGTACGTCCATCCTCTTTTATAAGGTATTTGCCCTGGATCTCATAGAGAGTGATTTCATCTGTGCARGGATATGTGCCCCAGTCAGGTTGTTTGAACACTACACACAGGGAGTATCTGCAGCCCCTCACACCTGCACGTCATACTCTGTCCACACATCCATCCCTGCAATTCCTAACTGCCAAAAAAGGATCTGTCATGGAAGTGAAAACTACTCTTAGTTTTTACCTTCATCATATATCCTGTTGATATGCACCTGGAATACCTGCCTGTTGTGAGCTCACAGCTCCTCTCAACACTGGACAACAGTAACACTTACTTGACTTTCATCATGTAAGTGAGGATCAAAARGGAAACATCTCCATTTTTATTTCTGAACAAGTCAAACACTTTATTTTATTGAATTGCCATTACACTTGCATCTTGTGTGTTTCAGTCTAGAGGCGCCAAAGCATGCACATATAGATATGCTATACCTCTATAGCATTTATGGGTGACTCTTCCTCATGGCTGAGAGCCATAGCACAGAGATCTTCACCCCAGAAAGGCCAGCAAATGAACTAAAATGCTGCTGTTTAATGTTAGGAGTCCCCCTCCTTGAACACTTCTCTCATCCTACAATGAAGTTTGCTAGAAGTGCATCAGAAAACACTTAGAGCAGGCGAGGAGTGACACACCCAGGTAGTTGCACACAGCTCGTTTATGTGCACAAGTTTCACATCTGACCTGGGGCAGTGAGTTTGCCAAGTGGCTCCCTGGCCATCTGCAGCCACACCTACAGAGGGCTGTGTGTGCAGGGACTCTCACTGCACCTGGGCCCAGGGAACCCCTGGCTACCCGCTGGGTGCTGTGTGTTTAGGTTAGTTTACTCCACACACTCACTCTCACAKACATGAACCCAAGCTGACCACAGCAAGAGCTTTCAAAGACCACCTTCTCCTGCATGTAACCACCTCATCTTGCCTTGTCACATTCTCCCTGTGGGTAACACTTAGCAGAGCTGCCATTACACATAACCCTGTGCCACAGAATTTCCTGTTTCTGGCAGGAGAAATGGACATTCCTGCTTCCAGGACAAGGCAGGTGGAGAAAGAAGAAAGAGTCTCACTTATTTCAGGCTGAAAATCCTCTCTAATAACCACAACTCCATTTGCAAAGGTGAGCTCTGTTGACATGTTTGCCCACTGTCAAGGTTGAATTTGTTTACGCCCCAAGCACAGCGAGCACACGTGGCAGAGCAATCCAGCTCACCACGGCCAGTCCAGCACACACCATCCTCACCTAGATGGAGAACAGGAATCACTCCCTTGGCACTGAAACCAGCAGCAGGGTGTCTGGGTGCTGACAGGCTTCTGGCATGTCCACCTGCCCTTTACAAATGGGGCTGAAGACACCAATCTATTTCCTAGGAGTTGTTAAATAGCAGCTGGATATGAAGGGTCCCTAGAAACACAGGCAGGATCCCAAGCAGTGATCCAGGTACACCACCTGCTTGGACTGGCTTGGTACAAGTTTCTACCATGCCACTCACGTCCAGTGCTCACTCATAAAATATGTGGAACATAACAAGTTCATGGGCAAACATGCGAGAACACCCCTCCTGAATAAGTAGCTTGAAGCAATAATTCCACTTGTAACGTCTGAGGAGGGAATTAATGAAGGCTATCAAGAGATTTTGGGATAGAGAACATTCTTGGAAGACAAGTATTTTGGAAGATGGCATTTTGTGAGAAGCAATGATTTCACTACAATGGAAATAAACCAATGGGGAATCTTCTGATTGCAACAGAAGAACCATGGGAGGGAAATGTTATTTTGTAGTACAGAGTAACCATGCTGTGGGTAGCAAGGATGCCGTCATCCTTTACTGAAACCCTCACCATCCTGCAAAAACATGCATCTTCTGCTTAGGTAGGGGTTTATGCATGTGGCCCCTTCCTATACTTCAGATCAAAGAAACATTTGGGGCAAAATGACCATCACCTTGAACCACTACCCTGAGGGAACAATTAAGACAAAGGACCAAAAGACCAGGAAAAAAAAAAGCACAAAAATACTGCAGGCAAACAGATGCAACTCCACCCCAAGAGAAAATTATTCCTTTCTAATAAATTCATGTAATGTTTTGTAGATATTGAAAATATTCCAAAGCACAGCTCAGTGTAAACAGCAAGCTGGGTCTCCTCCTGCTCTTTAGCATTTCTCTTTGTTTACTCTCCATTTGAGGATAGAAAAAGCCTACATGTGAGCACTGCAAATGGTGTATTTCAGGATGGATGGGATATTCAGAAAGGCAGCGATGAAACACAGACATATGTAGCCTCCAAAAATATGATGTACTTTGCCCAAGCCACCAGGGTCAAACAAACTGGGAAAAAAAAAAATCCAGTGTCTCCTTTATGAATGCTTCTTATCTGTGTGTGGAAATAATCTGATACCATGGTGATGGGAAGACTATTAGAGAGAGGCATGAGAAAGATATTCTGGGGCATGTGTGTTCTCACCCTCATTGCCTTCTTGCTCCCAAACCCCAGGAGTAGAGATCCTGTGGGAAACTGCCCTGGCAGTGCTTCTGGAAGCAGTGCCCAGCCAGGCCAGTTCACCCACTGCAAGGAGAGGCACTTGGCTGGAGACGCCAGCTCCCATCTGTGAGCCCAAACGGCTCTGCTCAGCCCCTGCTCATCTCAGGAGATCTTGGCACATTCATCTGGTAAAAAAACCAGCCCTTACCTTTGGCAATCAGCTCCTCCAGCTCCTGGTCGAATCCTTGTCGGTGGCATTTCCTCCAGAGCCCCATGTTGGTGGAGTTGTACTGTCTGTTGCACTCGTCGACTGCGCTCATAGCAAAGATCTGCCTCCTGTTTCTTGCCAAGAGGAGTTTCCCTTCCCAGCGGTCCAACCTAGACCTGCTGGCCCTGAGAGGCAGGTTGTTGTTGGAGTTATAAATGAAGCCAGGATCATTTCTCTTAGTGGTGATGCTCTTGCACCTCTCTCTGTGCTTCCTGGCATCAGTTTCATACCAATGGTCAGAGCAGATTGCCACAGCCAGCATGCCAAGGGCACACAGAGCTAAAGAGAGGCCAGCATAGAGCAGTAACCTTCCAGCAGCCATGCCTCAGCTTCACAGAAACACCATGGACATCTTCACAACAGGCAAAGCCACGGGGGGTGAGAGCACGCAAAAACCACCGGAGCAGCTGCTGGGTGTCACTTGGCACAGGCTGCCTCAAACATCCCCAACTCCCGTGGCTCACATCCACGCTGCAGAGGGATGCTGAGAGCACTACAAAGTTCTGCCCTGAAGGCAGTCTTGAAGTCTCATCTGCCTCTTCTCCTCTGCAGAGGAGACCTGGTGAGGAGAAACACAGCCTTTCACCAGCAACCTCCTCAGCGCGAGCACCCCAGCGGCAGGGGCTGAAGGGATGAATCCCCCTGAAGAGACCTGATGGCTGATCAGTCCATTAGTCTCTTTCAATCTGGCCCACTCAAATCCAGAAGAGATGGCTTCAGATCACTACAGCATCACCACAGGACAGAAAAGTTCAACAGCCTGACATCTCCCGCTCGCAAGCAGCCAGTTGTCCCGATGGCAGGGATGGGTGACTCGCTTTTTCTTTGTCAGGGGCTCAGCAAGAGCATCATCGTCTGGACGGTCGGTCACTTGCTTGGGTTTAAAGCGGGGTCGGAAGGGAGGGAGCGAGAGGGGGGGAGCAATCTGTTGTTGTTGTTGCTGCCGCCGCCGCTGCTGCCGTTTGAAATCGTGTGGTTAAAGCATCCCCTGCCCGGCTGCCTCTGGGAACGCGGGCACGCTCGGCTCTCTCCCTCAGCACACTTCGCTGACAGCCGCTGGCATCTTGGCTYCGGAGGCACCTCGGCTTCTCTCTGCCAGCCTTGCCATTCACTCTCCCGCTTTCGTCGTGGGCGCTGTCATCCAGGCAGCCGAACGTGGCTCTGCCTTCCTCCCGCGGGCAGCGCTCGGGCAGCCCCGGCTCCGGGCCGGGCAGGGGCGGCGGAGCAGCCGCAGCCCAGCAGGAGCCGCCGCCGGCCCGCTAGGCAGCGCGGGGGGCTGCCCTGGGCCCCGGCATCCTTCCTCCTTCCACACACACGACACACGCTGCTGCCCCCCCTTCCGCCGGCAGCTGCAAAGCTTCCTCCGTCCCCGGCGCTGGGATGTGTTGTGCACAGTTTTCCTAACACGGCGGCACGTTAGCCATCTGCAAGATGAAGGCAGGCAGGGCTACGGCTGGCGGAGAGGATGCTGAGGAACGGGGAGGGGAGAGAGGGAGGGAGGTCRGGGGAAACCGAACCAAAACAAACCGGGGCGGAGGTGGGGGGGAGCTACACACCTTACACGGGGAGAGGAAAGCAGCCCCTAACTGTTGTCAACAGCTTTAGGGCTGCACCATTTCTCTGCCATATGGCCCGATCCCCTCGTCGGAGATGAGATGCTTTAGCTCAGCAGCTTCGTACGGATCGTATCCCCGGCATCAGTGGTTATATATTCAGACATTTTTTTTCTCCTTAAATTTTCACTCCCTTTCTCTTTAATGGGAATAACTCACCCATCTTGTAGAGATCAAGTGCAACAGAAGGCGAGCTGGAGTCCCCAAGCTTTAGAAATCTCATTTCACCGTTTTTAACCCAAATAATAGCAGATCCAATCTTCAGTACACCTGGGAATCTTTCCTTGTTCAAACACTGAGCCCCGCAGCCTTGGCCGAAGCCTACAGACCGAGCATGCAGAGCGCTGAGCCAAAAGCCAGTGATGTCACCCATGCAACGTGAGACTCATTTCTTATTTCTCTATCCTCCTTAAAGATAAACTGCACCACTTCCCAGGCAGGAAATGTCGAAGCCTTACTCTCTTAAGAGAGGAAAATGTAAAACCTGGATTTAACTGGATCCTGATCATTCTTGATCACAAGCCCTTACATTATGTCAACCAAATCCAAAACAAGCGGAGCTGTTTTTCACTGCACCAAAAGAATCCCAACCTGCTACATAGTAGACAGAATGAGCTTGAAAGGAATCCTGGATGCTAGCTAGACCTTCTGTGTGATCCAGAAAGCTGAGGCCTCCAGACTCTGCAATGCACTGTTTAAAAAAGAAATGCACATGGTCATTTCCCTTGYACCAAAAAGGGCTGGATGCTGGCACACCCTGACCTGTGAGTGCCACAGCATCCTGCAGTTGACAGAGGAACCAAGTGAGCTCCAACCAATATTTGGCTCCCATTGACTGCACAGCATGAAAGGCAAACAATGCAGTTGCTCCTACTGCACCAAGAAGTCCACAGCCCAATGCCTCTCCACAGGTGTATGCTGCAAAAATCTACATCCGTGCTGGATCCTACCAGCTGTTGGCCCCTGAACCCCAAGCTGTGTCATCTGAATGGAAAATAAACACAGCCTTTCTGGGGCTGGTGACAGCTCTTGGCCCCAAGAGGGGAGCCCTGGGATTTTGCTAGCTTTTAACTCTAGCCACACAAACTATATTTGCTCCAGTGGAGAGAGCAGATGTGGTAGCTCTTTGTATATCAGAAATACATACCTGGATTATCTTGTGGAATACAGCTACATCAGGAAAAAATTGACCCATATGCCTGGATCAGAACAATTTTTAGCACCAAACCAAACTGTATTATAGAAAAAAATCAAAGTATCTCCCATTTTACCTGGCAAAACCAGGGTTCATATCAACTGGGATTCGCAGCTATGGAAGTCTCTCTGTGTCATTAAACCATTTTTGGTGGGAAATATACTGTATTCCCTAACCACCTTGCAGGGTTATGAAACTAAGAAAAGTCAGTCACCCAAACCATAAAGGTGAAAATCACCTGCATCTACTGAACCAGGTGTATTGCACAATTTCAGTGTTGTGTTATGACTATTCACTGTATCTGGAAAGGTCTAGGTAAACTTAAGAGTTTTACTGGAAAAAGGGACTAGTTTAATTTTTTTAGCAGTAACTTCCCTTTGTTGTTAATAATAACAGCCAATATTTAAGGATCTCAGGTTTCTTTTAAAATAGTTCAGCACAGATGGATCCACTTCTATAACTGGATTTTTCAAGTAACTACATGTCAGAAGAAAAAAAGAATTAGATGTTACAGTGGGCCTGGAGCAGCCATACATATTGTCTGTTCAGAGATAAAATTTAGAGTTTTGTGGCTGAAAAGCTGTTGGCTCCTATAAGAAGATGAACATCGAGGTTTCTTGTATCCCACCCACACAGAGATGAAAATGCACCTGAATTTCTTCGTCAATTTTTAGCATCAAGTCCCAAGCTGAAGGATGAGAACAGGGAACAGGCCTAATTTTACCAACCATATTTTTTGGCTGATTGTTGGATTTTCTGTTCAAGCACAAGACCCTGCCTGCTATGCTTATTCTCTATTTAGATTGAACTAGAATACAAAACTGTTTTTTGTCTAAACATCCAGTTTAGGCAGAACTGGAAGACTGGGACTAAGAGCAGACTGGAGGACCCAGCTCCTAGAACTAAGAGCAGACTGGAGGACCCAGCTCCTAGAACTGTTTTTTCTCATGATGCTGGCCAAAGATATGTGAGATGATGGGAAAAATATATTATGGAATCACACCTACATTTCCTTCTTGTTAAAAATTAGGATTACAGTCCAAAGAGCCAAGATTTGGTTGGACCCAGGGAGGTGCAGGTGCCAGGTTTTCCCATCACACTCCAAGACAAGAGATACCTTGGGGCAGGAGGACTTTTGTACCTGGAGAATTCAGACTTGTTCCCTCTTCTCATTCTTAAGCCTGGGTTTGAAAGCCAAAAATTGACATTCAGWTCCAGGTTTTATCTTTTTCTCTGAAAAGGCATTTTACTGGCAGTTTCTATGCTTTTTTTTTTTTGCTTGCATTTGTAGCTTTATCAGATGCGGTCTATATCTTTCTACAAGTCACCTTAAACATATAACTGTAAAAGAAATCGTTGAATTTTAGCCCCTCTTTAACTCTTAGAATTAAAGATTTTTCCCCTTCATCATGATCACTATTCCCTTTTTTCAGGAGGGGAGAACATTGCTTGCTGCAGGCATTAGGAGCCTTCCCCTGTGTCTCTAACCAGGATTGTTACAGACAGCCCCTTCTCAGCACAAACAGATCATTATTAAATTTTCTTCCTCCCACCCCACCCCCCGCCTCACCACGGGGGGGAAAAAAMCAATCCTTGTCGATGAATGTAAGCTGGGAGAAAGACATTTAAAAAATAAATTTAAAAAAACCCCAACCCCTCCACGCACACTTGGGCACGCCGCATGGAAACCGCTCCCGACAGGGAATTAAGGACATCTCAGCACAGGCAGCTAATTCATGGCTCTCAAATGAACCAGGGGCTGCAAACGCAGTTTCAGCGGCGGAATGAGAGCTGAGGCTTTCCTTTCTGCGGGTTACRATTTCAGGGATGCACGGAGAAAGCCGGCGAGCCCAGGAAAACATGTCTGAAGGCGCGGGACAGCGGAGCGCAGCCCGGCGAGCCCGAGCAGGGGCGAGTCCCTCGCCGAGCCTTGTGCTGGAGCTCCCTGCGGACACAGCCCTGCTCCCCATGCCCGCCCAGCATCCTCCCGCCCTCCCGAGCATCCCCCAGCGCCTCCCCAGAGAGCTCCAGACACAAAAGCAAAGCCAGAGCCCGTACAAAGGTACACAGAGGTGGCGGCTAGAAAGGGAAAGGGCAGAGTAAATGCACAACCGATTTTTTGGGGGGGGTCTTTTGGTTTGGTTTTTTGGGGTCTTTTCTACATCAAAATGACCTCCACCATATTTTTCTTCCTTCGTCTTTTTTTTTTTTTTTTTTTTTTTTTTTTTTTTTTTTTTTTTTGGTTTTTTTTTCCGTTTAAAGAAAAAGAATTCAGTGCCATCTAGTGGGGGAGGGGATCGAGCAAGCCAAGGTGCTGCCCATTCCCAGGGATCTATACTTCGAATTCAGTTATTCAACAGGGAGAGATGACCCTCAGTATTTTCCTGCTCTCTCTATGATCTCCAGCTCCCCAGAGGGGATGTTTAATTTACACGGGCTTCAGCCTTCACTCTTTGTAAAGAATCACCTACTGAAGTCAAAGGAACTCGTCCTAGTGTTGTATTACCTGAAGCAGTACTGGCTCTGGAGGCAGTCCGCTGCCTTAATTACAGGATTTCAAACACAAGACAGCAATCAAACCAAACACAGATATAACAAATTATGTCTACTAATATTTTTTATCATTCCAGTGCACCTTGAAGACTGGTCTGTGTGAATCCTCAGCATGTCAGCCCTTCTAATACCACAGCCATAAAAAATGCTACCATAAAAGCATCTGATGAGAACTCCCACAAACACTTGACCCATCATTCAAACAGATTTGGGGTGTTTAGGTGACTCAGAACCAAACAGAGGCTCTATAAAGGAAGATCCAAACCACAAAATGCCATATAAAAGTTTGTAATCCAAACCCCAGACATTAACCAGTTGTCAACGTCCTTTCTATTTATTTTTTTAATAGAAAGAGTTTTCAAAGGGAAGCATCAGCCAGCTGCATAAACAGAGGCTACACACACACACACAGAGAACAGGCATACAGCTGTCTACACACTCATGTAGCTGTGCACACACTGATATCTAGCTGCACCCAACAGCACATGGCTGGATGTCCTCTGCCCTCCTCACTGGCAATTCCACAAAGAGATTCATTTTTCTTCCCCCCCCAAAATAATTTTTTAAAATAGCATTTGGATAGCAAAGTTAAGCAAGTTAGTGAATGCAGATTTAAAATCACCCAATCACCCATGGAGCATTAATTTGCCCAGCATACAAACACACTACGATACAATCTTTAATAATACAATTTTTGTTTCCATGGGTCTCCCATTTTTTTACAGTGCAAAGGATGAATGTTGCTCACTTAATGAACACTATTCAGATTTTCTCCTATCCTTATCATCCAATGTGTGGTGCATGTACTATTTATTGCAGAGCATCCAGATCTTGCATTGCATACAGAATGATTAATTTCCTCATGGGCTTTTCTATACTGGTGCTCTAATTGTAGTGTTGGAGGGCTGGGGGGGTTTTTACAAACATCAAGGAACTTATCTTCACAGCTCCCTGCTGAGGGACAGAGATAAAAGGCAGTATTTTCAAACATGTCAGTGTATTTTGGGTACTCTATTAAAGGAACTTCGAACCTCAATTTCCAGAGTACTTAGCACCTTCCTTCCTCAGAGAACAGCTCACAGCCCCTTTTGCTCTAGGCACAGTGGGCACTATTTCCACTAATCAGTCACGGGTGACTGAAACTGGACACACAGATAATGGGGGCCACATGCACAGAAGCTGGGGAGAATGTCATTTTTTGAGTCACCAAGCTTCATAACAGCATATTTCACAAAGGGTGAAACAAAATCCAATTTTCAATTTCAATTAAAATGCCTGTGACCATGATTTTTCCTGCCTGTCCTCATCTGCTAGGTTCACTACTCAGCCTCCAAACTGCCCACCAAACAGCCACTATCTCAGGACTGCAGACTCCTGGTTCATCTGACCTCTACCGTGAATGGAAACAGAATCTGGGCAGAAAGCAGGATGTGATCAAGGATTTTACCTCATGATCACAAGTCACAAGTGAATGGCAGCCCACAGGCAATATTAATTCTGGTGTTTTCTCAGAGTCTCCATTTACTGACCTGAGGTTGTGATGAACAGGGGAAGCACACAGGAGCTGAGGCAGAATTGATCAGGGGTCAGAAGCTGAATTAAATGCAGCATCAAAAGAACGGATTTGGTTTTGGAGGAAGTAAAATGAATTGCTGGGCAGAAGGCAAGAGGACAGGCAGGTGAGAAGTCCTATACCATATTTTTCAATAAAGCAGAGGGAAGGGCCGACACTAAATGGCCTCACACAGAGAGCAGTAAAAGACAGTACACAGACAGAAAGAACCACAGCATAATGTTGTTTTTCCAAAGACAAAACAAAAGGCTGTTGGCTTTCCACTAAAATTGCTTTCTCCTGTTAAAACTTTCTCTTCATTATTTAGCTGTCAACTGTCAAAACCACATCACTGTTAACAACCTAAGGCTGAGCTGTGGACATGGCTATGTATGATAATCACTGCTCCTCATGAGAGCATCTCCAGGAATGCTTTTAAGCTCAGGCAAAACAAGGATAAACTATTTTAAACAAAACTTTCCCCCAGACTGCCCAGTGTGGACATCATGCTTGGGAAATGTCAGCCCAAGCAGTTGGAGTTTAGCAGAGCTATGAGGCACTGAAAACAAGGCCAGGTGGGCAAACTCAGCCTGCTGAAAACATTACCCCTGAACCTCTGCACTGCCTCCACACAGCCTGAGTGTCCGTGGGCACTGTGCTAAACTGCAGAAGGACTTGGGAGATACTGCTTCACCTCTGAAGGCAGTGCCAGCAGCTTTAGTGTTTTCAGCCAGTGTTGTYATCTTATTGCAAAAGTCCCATACCTTCTCAGTGATTTCTCATGGGCAGCTCCTCACAGCACAACCAACAAACTCCAACTCCCTTCTCACCCAGCTAACCCACTCTTTAGTAGCACTCATCCTCATTGGACACAGCTGTGGCTTGTCAAGGGCAGGCCTGTCCCTAATCTTTGGTAATTAGCGCAGCTGTAACTCCTCAGGGGTGAGATTGCCTTCTGCACTATCTTCATTTTTTTACATTCTATCCCTCCACAAGCCAGGTGGTAGGACCTAAATTCTTGGAGTTTCTGTGGTTGAGATGACCCTGAGATGTTGGAAAGTCTCTTTTTCCCAGCCCTGAGATCGAAGAAGGAATCAGGATTCCTCGGCTGTGGTTCTCTATGTTGTTTATTCTCTGTTATCTATAACATTCTTTTCTTGACCTGCTGAGGTCTGTCTGGCAGGTCAGTCTGAGGTACACTGACCGCCCCAGAGGTGGTGTTATCTTTTTATACTAAAAACTACGTGTACATTATTTACAATTACTTTCCAATACCTATCACCTATGTTAGACAGTGTGTTTCTACTCTAAACCAGTCCAAAAGTGCCACCATCACCCAGAAGATGGAGGTTAAGAAGAAGAAAGAAGGACAAGGCACGCCCAAATCCCTCCATCTTGGCTTCTGAACCCCCATTCTAAAAACCCCAAAATTCTACTTTTCTACCTTGTGACAAACTAACTATCATTCTACTTAGACTCTCGTGGCTTGTAAATCTTCACATAAAGTTGGTAATTTTTTCCATGGGTTAAAATCAAAGGCACAGGTGTATTTGGCTTCGTGCCAATGTCTCTGAGCTCCCCAACCAGGGGCTTGAGCCCTCCAGGGCAGCCAGAGGGATGTCCTGTGTTCCGACACTAAACGTAGATCAAGCCATGTTTGACATGTTGAGTTCTAAAGTCAAATACTCAGGAAAGCCATTCAGGTCTCTTGAGTCCTGAGTAAACACTCAAGTGCTTCCAATAACAGAGGAGAAACAAGAAAGGTTTAAAGAAAAAGAAAAGGCCTAAGCTGCACACGTTTAAGCCTCTGTTGGAAGAGAAAGTTCTCCTGGGAGACAGCTCAGCTAAAGCACAAGGGCAATATTTAGCCTTCAAGGGTCTTTCAAATTCATCTCCTTACAACAGAAAACAGATCTTAGCCCCTCCCAGGTTTCACAAGCAGAGATTCAGGTCCAGTCTGCTGCTCTCTGAGACCACAGCAGCCACTCTGTGTCCTGCTTACTGTCTTGCCAGCTTGGCAGTCAACATCCTCATATTCTACAGCTCCTTCCCCTCTGAGCTGGACAGGCTTCCACACCAACAGACCTGTTTCCCCAAAAGCCTTGCTATGAGGCCTGCTGGTTCCTTCAAGCCCATCTCTGCTTCCCCCTGTTTACCTTTTGGATACGTCAAGCTCAGGCTCCCACCCAAAATCCCGCTGCAGGAAAATCCCATTTCCTGCTGCAATGAGGAAGGTGACATTGCTCTGAATGCAGGAGCTGTACAGCAAGGTCACTTGCTGCCTAAAGCCAGCTATGAAAGCAAGATGGCTCTCAATATCACCACCATTGGGCTCAGCTGAAAACAGGAGATATCACTTCATTAAAATTCATAGACCTTGTGACTCTCATAGAAATAGCAAGAAGAACCCAGGATGGCAGAGATGAATATTAGGGCCAAAGAGTTCTGACTGAGAGCAAAAGCTCAGACCTTTGTCTGCCAAAAATAAGCATATTTGGTAAGAAGTGCTTTTATTCTTAAAGTTACATCTAACACATTGATCTTCAATGTATTAAAGCCTGATTAATTCTGGTTTTTCTGTACTGCATCAATATGTAGTTCATACAGGCAGCCTAATGTAAAGGTGCATCTGCAGAACTGTTAGTTTTCTTGACCTGGCAAGTCACACTGTGCAACCTTCCCTAAACTTCTGACAGATTTCAGAATACATTGATCATTCCCAGAGAGATTTTTGGACATGGCTTCTACCAGCAGTGTTTTGTGAGCTAATGCAGTGAAAGACAGTGCCACAGCCTTTGTAGATGGACAATGTGGTGTTTCATAGTGAGTGTATCACATCTGTGATTGGCTCTCAGCTATTAATTAAATTCATTGCTTCTTTTAGTCACAAAAGAAGAACAATGATTAATTAAAAATCAGAATTCATAGATCATAAGAAGACATCACAGAAGCAACTGGAGAAAAAAAACAGTAAGCAAAACAAAAACCAGCACCTGCTTGGAAAAATTATATTCTCTAAAAGCACTCCTTCATTTTGGAACAAGACTCAGAAGCAAGGCTTCAGTCTTCATCTATTGTATTTGGCTGTGAAGTCCTAGCAGAGTAGTTTCATTTGAATAATTTTTTTAAAAGGTATATAAAATACCTCGTGTGCTGCTGTAAAAGCAGCTGACATCTAGGATGATAAACTCTCTATTTAGACACAAGTATGCTGCCATCTTCAACAGTTTTGCATTTTACCTCTCTTCATTTATTATCACCAAGTATATTTGCATCAAAATAAAGCAGTTGGTTCTTCAGAGTTCATCTATTTGTGCAGTTCATTTCCCTACCTCATGCTTCAGAACTGTGATAYCACAATTACACCTCGTACTCTGAAGTTGTTCCAGTGAGAACTGCTGGGCCATGAAAGGCAGGCATTTATTCCCCTTTGCTGCAATGGCCTCCAGTAAATACCCACCAAACAAGAAACCATGGGGAGTACCAAGCTTCAGCGACCATACTCTGATTGTCCATGATGAAGAAACTGAAGAAGGAATTTTTGTCAGGAAAAAGGGAACAAATGTCCAGAAAGCATGTGTAGGAGCACGACTTACTCAGCCTGGATACTAGCAAGGTCAGAGAGAAAAAACTGAACCAAAAAAAGCCTCTGTAGAATGCTTCTTACAGGCTGAAGCAACTGAGGCTGAGAAGTGCATGCAGGATTGATTATGATTCTCCAGACAGTCAAATTCTAAACCAGAGAGCAGCTCTGGTTGCAAAACTAACAGCAGCCTCGTGTCACCCACCAGGACTGCAGCAAAGAACTCCAAACTAAAACCAAAACTATTATCTGTTTCCATAACTCTGCCTTCAAAAGACTCAGGTTGATCAATGATGTTTAGGTCTACAGAGAGCACTACTGGGTCCCTGGGAGCCCAGCCAGATCTTGGAAAAATCTGCTGAGTTAGAAATCAGGGCAGCCAGAGAGGCTATCCAGAGTGCTCCCAAAGACCCAACGAGGTATCCTGTGATCAGCACTGGTCAAGATATCTAAGGCAAGAAGGGACCTAAACCAGGAAAACATGGAGAGAAATCTGCATTGAAATGCACCATAGAGGTCAACTATATACAAAATACATAGTTATACAAAGTATATACAGAGATATACAAAATCAAAGTCTGCTGAAACTCAGGGAACCACCAGCTCACAAATCCAAGAGGTTTAGATCCAAGACAGTATCTTGGAAAGAGTTCAGCTTGAAGAAACAGAAATGTGAACTCAAACAGACCAAACTAATCTCCTTGGATTTTATGTTTAAGAGATTGATTTATTCCTGAAAATTCTATTGCTGGAACATTTTTATTCACTCTGTTTTCACACTTGGTCAAACAGAATTAGAGATGAACAGCTTTTTGACCCCATTTGAAAGCCTTGGTGGATGTCCTTTCAGATGAGTGTTGCAAGGAATGATGGAAGAGAAAGTACAAGAGCTTTTATCAGCAGTGAGCCAGATGTCTCCATTATTTCTTCTCTTTTGCTGATTCTGTCATTTTAATATGTTTCCTTTTTTTTCCTCCCCTCTGCAATCCTCTGTTCCAGCCAAAAAAGATGTGTCTTTGTTACTGCTGCCTTTAAAAGTTTTATGTGCATGTTGTTAGTAAAGTAACAACAACACTTCTGGTTGGTATGTTTTCCACAAGGGGAAGGTGAAGCATTTTCTAAGAATCAATTAATCTTCACAACCCATTTCTGAAGCAGGCATTTTTTTCCCCAGTTTACAGAGGGATGAAATGGCAGATAGGTTAATTAACTTGCTCAAGGTCACTCGGTGAGTTAGCAATCGAGCTGCAAAAAAACCCCCAAGATTCAACAATTCCTATTCCCACACCCTTCACCTAACCACTAAGAAATATCCCCTCTCTTCAGTCTCAAGTACTTCACTGAAATCTACCACTGACCATTTATTCTGACATATTGTTGAACTCTGCATTAGTCAGTCTGAATGACAAACACAGGAGTGTGTGGAGATGCACAGCATCCTTTGCCTGCTCAGCCTTGTGCAGTGCCTGCTATGCTGGACAGCTCATCTCCCATTACAGATGGCTGTGTTGCAGTTCTCCTGCAGAACTGCCAATATCATTCCAGGCATCGCTCCGAGGGCACTGCACAAGAGACAAAGGCACTGGCTCTCTTTTCCCAGGGGGAGGGAAGGCTGCCTCGACAGCCTGGCTGTTGGGGAAAGCAATAAACTCAAAATGCCAACTGGCTTTGAAAAATAATTTCTGTTTTCCTCTTCTGCTGCATCTCCCTCCCAAGAGTTCGCAGGGTTGGATAGCTGGAGCAGCAGTACTTAATAGTGACATCTTTGTGGATTCCACTCCGGCATTAGTTTGATGAGTTACTTTAAAGCCAAAATATCCTTCAAATGCCCACCCAAAGTCTGTCAGTCTCTTAACACTACACATCCTCTCTGGAGGGATTTGAAATTCAGATGTCTCTGTGGCTCAGCACGAATCACTGTGCAACAAAATACAGTTGAAGTTTGACAATTAATCATGAACACATAATGAATAACAAATAATTTCCAAGCACGCATGTAGCTAATGCAGTTCTACCAAATACTCAGAGGGTCCTTCTACTTACTCAGATGATTTGGTTCCTTTATGTCAGTATTTATAGCAAGAAAATATTAAGAGATCCTGTTACAGCACTGTAGCTCTAAGCATAAGACTTAGGAGTGAAGTTGATCACTTTATCACACAGGTACTGCTCATATGCGTCATTTCCAAGATCAAATGCTACAAGTTCAGACTCTGCTTTCCTCTAAATGTCAATAAACAAGCACCAATGACCAAACTGTCACCATGATCTTTTTTTCTTTCTAGGTATACGTTTGCCTTCTCAGAACAAACAATGGATCCAGTGTTGCATTTTGTCAAAATTTTGCCTTAAAGCTGTCGTTCACTTATAAATAAAATACATATACAAGATGAATTAACTAGATAAACAGATCACTATTGATCAAAAATATAACTCCAGACAAAATTACTGCCAACTATTTGTAAAAAGGTCTTTATTGTACTTTATCATGAGGTCTCTTCCTCTTTTTTATTTTTGCTGCTCTGCATGTGTTCCATGAACGTCTCTCCACTCCCTTCATTTCTTTCCTCCAGAACAGTCCCTGTACTATATAGAGAATGCCCATGTTGTCTTCTACCCCATGTAATTCTCCTTTAACTCCTTTCTAGGGTTTTCAGCTTTTTCACTCTCCCATCTCCCACCGATTTCCTTGTTAACAATTGCTAACAAGTCGAACAGTTTGCTCTGCTGGCAACAAAAAGCTCAGGAGGATCTAACAGCATGTCCATCGAATTCAGCTCATCACAAACCCACCCATTCCTGTAGGCAGTCTCTGCTGCATCCTTCCATTCCCTCAGCATGCCAAGTCTCACTTGGACTGGGAAGACCTCAGGGTGGGGATGTTGAGTTTACACTCTCTGGCAGAATACAGGGAGACACAGAGTCCCAGATAAGGTGAGCAAGACTTTTTGGGTCCATGGATTGCAAGCCAGATCATTCTCTGTCTCTGCAGATTTGCAGATGTGTTGAGCTGTTGTTTTGTTGACGGATGTGACCCTGATTTTCCACCTTGAGTGTCTGCACGCTGCCTCACTGGCACGCTAACCCTGGCTGGGTGCTCTGCAAGCAATTCTCCTCATAACCACAGCAACAACAGTGCTACAGTGACATAAATAGGCCCTTGTAAGTGCACACTTTGATTTAATAATAATAACAGGAATGGCTGACAGGAGAAACAAATGAGCAAAAAGGCTCATATTTAACTAATGCATACCTTTTCATGTTTGTGCTTCCACCACACCAAACAGGCCATGATGGAGCCTGCAAGTATAGGCAGCAAAAATATTTTGAGGAAAAGAGGAAGATGTTTCCCAGTGAACTATATGCCAGTTTTCAGAGTGTGGGTAACATGTAAGTAAAATATTTTCATTGATGTGGAGGAATGAGATTGAACCGATGTAACTACTGAATCAGGCAGGATGACTTACCAAAACGCAATATTAAAATACTTTGCCCCAATCCTTTAACATAAATAAAGAAATTTGAAGATTGAGAAGGTAAGAGTGCATACAAAATCACCACCATTATTTTAGAGATGCAGACACAGTAACCTACTCCAATTAACCCTGTTGAGGAGGGGTGAAACGGAGTGGGGTTGGCTGCAGAGAATCAGGCTGCTTATCCCTCCAGTGAACCAGAAGTGTGCTCAGTTTGAAGCTGTGTGAGGAAAAAGCCTCTTTACACCTTGCAAAAACTTCTTTTCTGGGACAGACACGAATCCAGTCTGCATGGAAGGAGTATTTTTTTAACTTAATGTTTAAACAACTTAATCACGGAACAAAAAGGGGGTATTTGTTTAGGAGCCAGCAATCATAATTTGATTATAGCAAGGACAGTTGTTATAAAAAGGACAAAGGACAGTCCCAGTGAGGGAAATTGTCTCTCTTTCTCCCCCTACCACTCTCTCTCTCTCACACACACACAGATGCTTCAGAGAGACCTTCTCCATCAAGATGGGAGAAATGACGAGAAAATTGCGTTTCAAAAATAGAGATAGATATGTAAATGAGAATACTTATGATCTTACTCCATAAAGTCATGATTGCTTAATTAACAAAATGGCCAATTTTGGCTGAAGGACAACTTTGTCTCAGCAGCAGGGTGAAGGAAACACTCAGAAGTTAAAAGCATGGTATAGACCAACGTAGAAAGGCAAAAATATAGGAAAAAATGTTCTGTTAATACAAAAAATGAAGACTACAGAAAAAGTATAAATGGTGTGCTTACAGACAGCAAAATGAGGGGTGCAATAATGCTGATGTGGATGTCTAGAGATGGTAAAATAGCACAGAAGTGGCAGAAATGCTAAAAACCTTTATTTCCTCCTTAGAAATATTAAGGAAGAGACACTTTTCTTATCTTGCAGGAAAAAAAAAAAGAAAAAAGAAGCACTTTTCCATCCATTAGTCAGTAATGAAAATGGTTGGCAAGATCTACTAGAGCAAACATTTTAAAATTAGAATATCTACAGAACTTTCATATGACAGTGTTTGAATAAAGAAATTCCATGAATGTTAATTCTTAATAATCACAGAATCATACAAAAGCTTGGGTCAGAAGGGACTTTAAATATCATCTAGTTCCAACCCCTCCCTGCCACGGACAGGGACACCTTCCACTAGATCAGGAATATAAAGGAAATTAGAGGATCATGCCAATAATCAAAAAGGACAAGACTGGGACTGGGTTGCCCAGGCCATGAGGCTGCTCTGCCAGTGACAAGCGTGGAAAAGGTGACAGAAAATTAATTAAAGAAGGATGACAGAATAACAATTTATTCAATGCTTGGCAGAATCTGCTCTTCTAGAAAACAGGGCGAACCAGACAAACCCAATTTGCTCCTTCGATGGCATTACACGTTTGGCATATAAATGCAATCACATAATTGTCATTTACTCAGATGTTTGCACAGAGTCTGATTTAGCACCTCCTGGCACTGATTAAAAATTAGCATAAATCAAGCACTGGGAAAGCTCATCTCCAGTGGGATTGGCAGTGGCCACAGAGGTGCCAAGGGAAGCGTGGCAGGGTCAGGCGCCCATCCCCACACCCAGGGGCTCCCCTGGGCACACACCCCAGCCCAGGTTTGGGGCATGAAGGTGAGGGACCAGCTCACCACCTTCACCCGCAGCAAGAGACCAAGAGGACGCTGGTGCTGAAAGACTGAGATTGCACAGGTGAATTTGCCAAGGGAGACATATTTATGCAGCTGAATAACCATCTTCGAAAACAAGCAGCAGGATGGAAGTAATGAGAGTAAGGACTGGCAAGGAGCACTCCCTGAATTTGGAGTAGAGAAACAATCTCTCAAAGTGGTTTGGAAACACAGTGAATGACAAACATTTGTGGCTCCCAAACTATCCCTTTCATCTCTTTTCAGTAAAACTAGATTTTGACATTTATCCCGATTTGCAGCCTGGTCAAGAGTGAAGACACCCAGCTTCCAGCTCTTTGTGTAAACTCATGCCTTCTCCCTGGAGTAAAATCAGCTTGGTTTTATTAACCTGAGCACATGTTCTATGGAGCAAGGCTGCTGACTAGCCGTGTCAGTGTGAACATCTCACACCACCCTTCCCTGGCAAAACCAAAGAATAAGGCTCTATGTAGACTTGTCATCCTTTTAATGAGGATGTGAAAAACGCCAATCGCTTGTTTTTAAAATTTTAATAGTAATAAAGTGGTTATTAAAATAGTACTACGATTAGAGTAATAATAATTTGGACAATTTGAATTAGGACAATATGAGACAATAGAGACAAAGAGTTACAGACATTCTGGGTATCTTTTCTGGGCAGCACAAGCCCGAAAAAGGACCCACGTTAACAGAGGATTAACCCTTAAAAACAACAGCCTGTTGCATATTCATACACCTCATACATGATGCATAAATTCCATTCAAACACAGGATTCTGTCTGGTCAGTGTCAACTTCTTCCTCTGAATCCTAACAGTGCCTTCAAGGCAGGAAGAAGTTCGTTTCTTCTGATAAGAGGGCAATAAATTCTTTTTCTCTGGAAGATTTWGGTGTCCTGTGGCTGCTATTTCGTTGCAAGTCCTTTCTTTTAAAAAACTATCCTACATAGCATAGTTTCTATTTTAACATTTTTGATAATCCAAAACTATATTTAACACACTATTTAAGAGAATTAATACAGCACTAATTTCTAACACAACATATATAATATTAATTTTATTATTTGCGGAAAGACAATCGTAAAATACGCGTTTTTCACAAAGATAACCGCTTTTCTCATTTCGTTATTAGATTTACGCATATAACTCCAAAGCTGCTTACAACAGGGAGGGAAACGAAAGAAAGGGAGTCACAACGAAAACGCTTTGTTCTTGGCGCAAGCGGGTGTGACCCTCTCGTGGCGCGATCCTTGAGGGTGACTTCCAGCTCAGGATATTCTGTGATTCCGTGGCTCCACCACCGCGGAGACAGCACCCGACAAGGCCCACCGACAGCGGGGAAAAGGACGAACAGCAGAGGGAGAAGAGGAGGAGGAGGAGGAGGAGGAAGAGGAGGAAGGTCCCACCCTGGGCCGCCCGTCCCGCCCCTCGCGTCACCCGTGCGCGCCAGCTCCGCTCCGGCAGCGCCGCCGCTCCTCCGGCCGCGGCCCAGCGCGGGGTGAGCGGGCACGAACGGCGGTACCAGGCTCTGAGCTCCGGGGTGCCGGGCTCCGGGGTGCCGGGCGGGCCGTGTCCCCGGGAGCCGCAGCCTCGGCCGCGTCCGGGCGCTGCCGTCCCGCAGGGAAGCGGGGCCGACCCGGCCTGAGGCGGAGCCGCGCCCGCCGTGGGTTGAGCTCTGAGGCGGCCTGGCCTTCCCCCGTGCTCCTGGGGGAATGAGCGCTCTCCTGGCGTGTTCCGAGTGAGAAGGGAGCGCTCCGGAGCAAGCGGGTGGATCGGGATTAAAGAATGAGCCAGGCCAGGGCGRGAGCGGGGAGCCGGGAGCAGTGGAGCGGCAGCACGGAGCGCTGGGTTTGGTTTAGGTGTGCCAGCTCCGAGTGGCGGTGCTGGAGATGTCATTGCTGCAAGTGACAATAACGAAAKTACTCTTTGCTCTCACGGATGTGACATCTCACAGAATGAGCCTAGAACAGGCTGTGGATAGCTTTGGGAGTCTGCAGCCTTTGCTTTGCTTCTCCCCCAAGCGTTCTTAGTCGGGCAAGGATTAATGGAGGTCTCCAGCCTCAGCTTGGGCTGTTACAATTCTTTAGTGAGTCAGAAGTGAAAATCAGGTTCCTCAGACCACAGGTTTGCATTGTTCAGGAGCTAAAGGTATTTTCATTTTAAGGCTGCAGTAAGTAGAGATTAAGCAAGTCTGAGTCTGGTGATAAAGACACACTTTTGGAGTCCTGTGATGAAGAGTTTGGGGGACAACTTGTTGCTTTGTCTCTGAATGCAGGAATTAGAACTGGCTGTTTTGAAAGAAATGATTTAGCAAAATCTAGTGATTATTTCCCCCTGTAATAGATGCTCACGTTGAAGTACTGCCCTGCAATCATTTAAGAGCTGTGTTCTCACACTAGGCCTACGACCTTAGCTCGAGGTCTGTGATGCTTTGCCTTCCCTTTTGTTACTTTCACCATTATTCTCCATTCTCAAATTACATGTATTATTTTCATGCTTGATTTTTTTTGCCTGCTTCATTTAGAGGGCTTTGCTAACACGAGTAAATCAAAGCAGGTCCTCCAATGAGCAGATATATGTATGTGAGGTTATGAATACTCCAAATTTGTGTTATTAAGCAACAGGCTCTGTGTAATCATACTGAAGTGGACTTAGCACTCTTCTGATGATTGCTCTTATCCATGATCTTTACTTTGTTATGCTCATATTCTGGAATCAACTGTGCAATATTTTTTAAAACAAGATTTTTAAACTTTAACCTCAGTGTCATGCTCTTGAAGGAACCTGCTTAATTTGTCTGAAGACTTATGTTATCACTCATTCAAAAAGGCAAACTATAGACAAGATACTACCTCAAATAGAGGATTAGGGGATTCCTATTTTTGTCTACTACAACCGTTCTGCAAAGAAAGAGTAAAGAAGACTTAAAATGGAGAGGGTTAGAAAAGCTGAGAGAAAACCCTTCTCATGCTACTTTAGCAGAGTGGATGTTGTCTGGTGGCCTAATACCAATGGTTTTGTCTTTGGGGCATTTTTGTTGCAGAGGTTTTTAGGTGAGAGATGACTAAAAGAGAATGGGAAGCTACTGATTAATTTTCTTGGAAAAAAGTATCTGGCATGGGAAAACTACTGTTTTCCTCTTAAAAAGAATAGATATTGTGAGAGACTGAAAAGAGAATGGAGAAAAAGCTGATGAAGATGATCAAGGCGCAGGAATTGAGATGGGAAAGATCTGTGTGATTCATATAGAGAAACATGATTTGTTTATAGTCCATTGTTACATGGATTATAACAGTGTTTTAAATAGGGTGAGAAACTTTCATGAGGAAAAACTTCTTAGGTAATTTTCTCTGTATGTTCAAGTGGTGCCTTACCCTGTGCTTGTGTAGCAGTCGGTGGTATCACACGGGTGCAATTTTTGGCAGAGCTAACACTGTAATTGTTCCTTTGTGGATGGAGTTTAAGGGTTGTCTTGAGCAAGCTGAGTTCTGCTAATAAACCATACTAGCCATGGTAAATCGTGGTGCAGTGCACTTCTATAGTTGGTGTTGCTGTCTGTAGGCTGGGAATTGTCCCTGAATTCATGGCGGTGTTCACAGGGGTCTTAGGACRAGGGAAGAGACGAGAATGTTGACTCCTTGTTTCAGAAGGCTTGATTTATTATTTCATTATATATATTAAAACTATACTAAAAGAATAGAAGAAAGGATTTCATCAGAAGGCTGGCTAAGAATAGAAAAAGAATGATAACAAAGGCTTGGGACTGACCGAGACAGTCTGAACAGCTGGACTGTGATTGGCCATTAATTAGAAACAACCACATGAGACCAATCACAGACCCACCTGTTGCATTCCACAGCAGCAGATAACCATTGTTTACATTTTGTTCCTGAGGCCTCTCAGCTTCTCAGGAGAAAAAATCCTAAGGAAAGGATTTTTCATAAAACATGTCTGTGACATGAACTCATGTAGATGTTCTTTATCAGCAGGATTACAAGMTAAAATATTGGACTGATTTTAGGCAAGGAATGTGTGATGTCAAATGAGTGCTCAGTGTATGATACATTCCTTTGTTTGCCCTGATTCTGGGATAGCTGGTTCTTCTCTGAGCTGGGTGAAGAGCTGTGGCTGTTTGCTTTTGCAGGGAGGTCCATCTGCCTGTGTGTGCCCACTGCTCCTTGGGAGATGTCCAACGTTTCCAGCTACGCCCTCCGCATGGCTCGGCTCAGTGCTCAGATATTCGGTGAYGTGGTCAGGCCCACGGACTCCAAATCCATGAAGGTGGTGAAGCTGTTCAGCGAGCAGCCCCTGGCCAAGAGGGACGAGGTGCACAACTGGTACCCCCCTCACAACACCTACTACGCCCTCATGAAGAAACTCCGCTACTTCGGCCTCTACAGGTGCTTGGAGGGTGGGAGCAGCTTGGAGATGGGAAAGGGGTGGCTGGAGTCTCGTTCCAGTTGTTTTCAGGGGGGTGGAAATGAGGGAGGGATTCACAGAACAACCAGTGGGGAGAACTTGGGGTGTGGAAACTGGGGAGATAGACATTGCGGGGGGGCAATGAATTGGGGAAAATTTTGAGGGACGGCCCCGACCTCCGACCAATCGCTCAATGCCCCTGCTGGAAGGTTCTAGAAAGAGCGGATGGGAGGCCAAGTGATTGACAGGGGTCCAGGGAGGAGATTGGGGAATGAATCAGCAGAAATTAGAGGATTGACATGGAGAACGAGGGAAGCAACTTGGGACAAACCATGTGGGGAGAATAGGGATACACAGATCAAATCATGACAGAAACAGAACAAAGGTAATAAAAACCACGTTGGGGCTGGTTGGGCAGTGACCGGATGGTCACCAAGAGGACACGGCGACAGTTTTCCTCAAGGGAAGTGTTTCCTTCTGAATATGGTACATATGGAAATAGGCACTTGATTGTTGGCACTGAGGGCAAGGAGAGCAACAGTGACTGCTGTCTAACTTTTATCATAATTGGAGCCTTTTGTGAGAAAGACTGGAGGTTTAGTTGTGCAAGCATTTACCTAAGAAATGGTTCCTGCTTTTGCTTATGGGGAAGAGAAGAAACCTTTCTGAGAGACCAGAGATGAGTCTGTAGTTCTGAATATGGGAAATGAATGTGCTACAAAGAGGTGATGTTAACACCAGACTTACCATGTATTTCTGTCATTCAACAGCTAATAAGTCAAATTTAGAAGAGACAGAAAGTCTCTGTTAGGCCGGAGGGCCTTTTTATTCTTCAAAATAAATTAAGTTAAATTCAAATGTGATTTAAATAGTCTTGTTAATTCCTACTTCATCCAAACCAGTTGTCTAATTTCTGAATTAACTCACAGAGTCTGTATCAGGGAGAATTGTACTGCTGAAGAACATCAGCAGGAGTCAAATGCAGTTATTTCACTTCCATCAGGTAGCTCTAAAAAAATCTTTAAAAGTGAGGCTGCAAACCCTGTATAGTCAAAACAGATTACTTGTTGTTAGTATGACAATACTAACCATCAAGGATTGCATCCAGGATGCTCTTGCTTTAGGTAGGTGTGCAACACTTTCTAGACTGGCTGTTTGTTTACACACAAAGCCTCAATGTCATGCTAATGTTCTTTACTCTTCTCCTTCCCCTATTAAGTTCCTTCTCTAGCTGTATACAGATAGTTGGTAGAAGAAAAAAAAAAATAGTGTAATGAAGAATCATAGACTAATGGGGCCGGTAATAAATCACAAGCTTTTTGTTTCTATTTAGAGAAGTTGTGTTTAAAAATAGCAGTGCAGCAATCTTAGGCCACATTGGATGCAGTTATGACTTTTGAAAATCACTTTGCRCTAAAAAAATACAGGGACAGATTAATAGAATTTATTAGAAAGTGATTGAGGATTAATTATCCCTGCCAACCCCTTCATCCTCCTTCCTATTTTACTCTCTTATTAAGATTCTCCCAGTACTGATGCCATCTTCATAACTCATTCCTGAAGTCACCTGAGAGCAGTGCCATGTGCTGTAATTACTGCTCAGCATGGCCCTGTTTCCCTAGGAGCTAATGACCTGAACACAGGAACACAATGTGCTCTGGCTGCACTGCTGGGCTGGATAACAAGGGGGAAAATCTTACTCTTGTCTCTTGCTGATTTTTGCATTTTACTGCTCATTTAAGCAAAGGGGATAAAAAAAATGCAATTGAAAAAATACACATGTGCACACACCCTTTGTTGCTGAAAAAGACAACCCTATTAGTTCTGAAAGTGTCAGAGGAAATCTCTCATGTTATTATTCAGTGATACTGCCAGCAGTAACATGGAATACATTGCAGCAAGCTTCAGTACAGACTTCATAGTTAAAAAAGTTTTGATTTTTGGGGTTTTTTTCCTTAGTATGTAGTTCAAAGAACTATTCTACTCAAATATAACTACTCGAACTATTCATATCTCTGCATCCCAAGAAAAAGAGTGAACTTTATTCCTTCTTCCCCACCTAGGGATGAGCATCAGGACTTCAAGGAGGAGATGAGGCGATTGAAAAAGCTCCGTGGGAAGGAAAAACCAAAGAAGGGGGAGGGAAAGAGAGCTCTCAAGAAGAAATAGTGCTGCTTGAACAGTGTAACTGACTGCTCTGGAAATGCTGGGGAATGGCTGGAGAAGGCTTGGCCTGTGAGCTGTGTGTGGGGCACAAGAAACATGCTGTGAAATTTTTGGACTCTACCTTGGGAATGCACTTGGGTCTTTGAAGTTTTACTGGTTTTGAATTTCTATACTTCAAATATACTGTATATTGCAGCACAGTAATAAAAGAAAAAGTGCTCAGTGTTTTTCTTGAAACCACGTGTAGCTGTTTCAGTTTTTCTTGATCTGGAAATTGTTTGCTTTTCATTTTCTGTTTTAGTTTCTTGTGTTAATATCAACACTGTTTTACATGTGGCCACAAAAAACAAGGATTCCTGCTTCTGCAGCTGCTTGGTAATCTTACCTGTTATAATTAGTTTCATTTCAAGTAGCTTTAGTGCTATTTTTTTCAAGTTTGTTTAAGTTGTTTAAGTTGCTGTTACACCCTGTTGTTCTGTGCTTTTCACTGGACAATACTTCCCAGACCACTGTCTGCCCATAGCACTCTCATTGTACCCTAAACTTTTAGATACTACAGCAGAAGAGGCTGAAATATTAACTAAATCCATATAATAATGGAACTATTTTATGCAATAATGAAATTTTAAATATTTTTTACAGTAAACTTATTCTGATTGCTTGGGAGACATGTATGAAACACTACCTCAGACAATGAACATTTTTATTAGCATTCAGTAGGGGTTTTATCACTAGGCTCCTTTGGTTGCTAATATTAATCATTGGTGGATCTACATACATTTGTAAGAACTCAACAGCTCTGCCTCACCAAGGTTATTAATTGAAGAGCTGCTGATTGTATTAGAAGGTGTTTCTGGTGAGCTGCATAGTTCTTGTTCAGTGTCCTTACTTCATGTTACCTGTTTTTCTAAGCTCTAAGAGAAGCTGATTTTAGGAAATCTGCAGTGCTGTAGGAGAAGCACCTGACTTCTCACCACAATCAAACAAATGCTGTAGAAGTTAATATTTTATATTCACTGCTCTGTACTGCAGTGGCTTCTCTCTTATTCTAATTTAAAATCCTATTAGTAACTTAAAACTTTTGCTCAACTGTAATGTGCTTAAGCCATTTTTGTGTTGCATGTGTTGTCTGTGGGTTGTGACCTGTCTGGTACTGAAGTACCTGGAGCCTGTGGTGGGCCTGCCAAGAATTTTGTGGTTCCTGGGACATGAGCATGCAGCTGAGGGGAAGGGTCTGGCTCCCTTGAACTCACCTTTGAGAAGAAGGACAGCATGGAGTCACATTTTGAGCAGGAAAGAGAATTATCCAAGTAGAAAGGTTGCTGCTTGTTTCTGGTTAGGAGTGTGAGGGGTGAGGGTGTTACGTTGCTTGCTTTGGTGAAGAGAAAGACCCATTCTGAACCTCTTCAGCAGAGCTACTGCAGCAGCTCTGCACAGCTCTTGATGCCTTCTAAAATTAAATCCAAGATAAATAAAAATGTTTTCCCTGCTATTTAAGATGAAAAATCAAGACCATCTCTGGTGCTGTGAAACTCTCAAAGCTTTCACAATATAAACATGCAAGGGACCAAAAAGTGTGCATGCATCAAAAAGGGAATTGTGGTTCTCCACAGGAAGTATGAATGGCCTTAAACTTTGTGTGTGGGGGCACAAATGGTTATGAGTAACTTATAGCAATATATAAAATACTTGTGCAACGTGATGAAACTGATTAAGTGCCTGTGAAGTAGGAGATGTGAGACAAATGGACTGAATASTTGATTTTCACCTTTTTTGTGCAGCATTTACAAAAGTAAATGGATGGAGGAAAAAAAACAACCTCTTTCTGAAAAAGTACAAGAGAGGTCGCCCTGGCTTATTTTTCATTATTTTTCTTCTGTAATACTCATTTGCTAGAACTTGGTCTTTTCAAAAATTATTGTTTCCCTTCGCCTAAGTCTTCAGCCTAAAATAATGATGACTCAGCCAGTATTGGTGCATATCCTAGTGTTAGCATAATCCACTGCTTGCTGGGAGCATTAGCATAACTATTTTGTTCCAGAAAATACAGCCTTCTCCTTTCCATAGCTGGGATAGAAATAAGCACTTTCCTACCTCCCTTCTAACCTGTGCTCTGTCATTTGGGAATAGGCATGGCCTGAAGACTGCATTTCATGAATCACAGGGACTAGACAGACTGGGAGTCAATCCTGAAGCATCACAGGAGGTATAATGCAGTAGGAGTATTTAGGGGAGGAAGGAGAGTTCTGGCCACATTCTGGAGGATAAGGATAGGAACATTTATGTTTTATACAACTATTGGTATAATGGTGTTTTATGTACATCCATTTTATGTACAAATTACCAAGTTCAACTAGATCTTTATTTTCAGTTTTCCCCTTAAAATKATTTTTTTCACCATTGAAACTGCTGTGTCTTGTTACAAAATTCACTCTTTTCCTGAGGAACTGAACTGACTGCCCTCAGAAGATGTATATTTTAATTCTTGATCAGAATAAACCTGGTTAACTGACCTCCAAGGGACTAACTGAGAGTAAAAACCAACCTCTTCCCAATCCTGAGCAGCTTCATTAAGTGCCACTGTTTCTTTATTTTGCAGTGCTGTAGCTATGCCTGTCTTTAATTAGACTCTGGTATGATGTATTCATAGCTGCTGAGCACTGCTGTGATAATCACAAGCTATTTTGTAAACAGGCTGACCCAGTTGCTGTATATATCCTATAGGGAGTGCAGCTATTGCCAGAACCTCTCACTATTGCAAGCCCTGCAGACAGGCAGAAGCTCACTTGCATGTGACTGTACTTTGTAATGGTGGAAAGAAAAAAACCCCTCAGTCTTGCTTTCTGGCAGAGCTACCAGTGTGTCAAAATATCTGTGCTCTGCTCAGAAAAGTAATAACTTGAACAAAGTTTCTCCTAATGTGCAAGGAGTCTGTACTGCTCATTAAAACAGCGTGCTGGGTTTACCTAGCTCAGAGAGAAATGCACCTGAATTTCTCTGAGGTTTTAGATAAATGCTTTGTCTTGCTTGCCTTTGCTTCCCCAAGAGTAAAATTAGAATAATGATCACTTGGTGAACAGCGTGATGAGGTTAAGCTGCTTCCAGGCTGGGAGTTTACCCCAGGAGAACCCTGCCATGGGCAGCTTAGTCTGGCTCCTGTGGTAGCACTTGGAGCTCTGTTGGTTCAGAAACATGGTTCTATGCAACAGCTGAGGACATTTTTAACACATAAGATAAGGTGTGCTATGTTACTTTGCTGTTCTACTTTAGATGTTTAAAATGTCAAATGCTGAAAAAAATCTTGGTTTGGTCAGAAAGTAAAAATAAAAAAATCACAGTTATTTCTTAAACTATAAATATTTTTGAAAATTTGAAGTATCTGTGTACATCTTCCTCTACCACTTTGAGTTTGAAGGCTATTTTAGGATAATTTAAAAAAACCCAATCAACAAAGACTGAAAAGATTCACAAATTTAATGTTGTATAATTTTATGTTTTTTAAAAGATTCACAAATTTGAAAGGCTTCTTTGATGAGGGAATGATTGTGGTTTGTGTTCTTTCTTTCTTTTAAAGCAGGAAGGATAATATGCAAGGAAAAAAATGCTATGGGGATCTCAGATCAATTTCCTTAAACTCAGTTCTCCTCTGTAACTGGTTGTGGAACTTCTTGTACCCACAGTCCCTTGGCAGTAGATTCTGAAAAGAAAATCCTTCAAGGGAACATTTTCTGTTCATCGTCTTGATACTGACTTGTGTAAGAGCAGAAACTCTTCCTGGTTAACCTCCTGTAGGTGCAGCATCATTTCTCTTAACTGTCCAAACAACAATGGAAAACTCAAAGGTTCAAATAAAAATTTAAGAGGAAAAAAGATTGTATGAGGCAAGTAAGAGAAAGCAGAAATGAGAACAATACCCTTGTCATAAATCCTAGAGGTAAAACTTGAATTATGTGTGAAGGCCAGGTATTTAGAATGGATCTTTCTGTGCCTGCACAGCTGAAGTAGCATGAAAAAATGTGGTCTTGTCTTTTCATTCTTTCTTTTCCTTGTCCTTTTCCCCAAGTGTAATAATAATAATAATAATAATAATAATAATAATAATAATAATAATAATGATGATGATGATGATGATGTCTTGAGTACAAAGAGGAAGGAACAGACAGGAAAACATCTGAAAGAAATTCTCGTGAAGGCTCAGTCACAGCAGAGCACAGCAATAATGTGTTCAAATAGGGAGGAGCATAACTCTAGACAGATGTTAGAGGGACATCACCACCACACTGGCTGGGAAGTTATTTAGGGTTGTCTAAGGGCATAAATATGAAATCAACAGCATGATGATCATGACATCAAAGTGTCTTTATGCATACTGTGTTGAATTGTTCTGGGTGGAATACTGGGAAAATTCCACAAAGTGAAATACTTATAAAAACTGAGAAGATTCCCAAGAAGAGGGTTTGGTTTATGTTGGCTGAGCCAAGTGTTATAAAATATAGCACTGAGACCACTTCTCTCCTGGAGCAGGAGGAGGCAGACTGGATGAGCTAATACATTTTCTCATATCATAGCTAGGTCTTTGAAAACAAATCTCACCAAGAGCTAAAAAAGGATTTTTATATCCATTAGGTTTTCTGTCTCTGCTTGAAAGTACTTCACTTCATCCCAGGGCTCCTGAAGCTGTTTGTAAATATTTCATAGAGTTCAGAGGGTCTCTCTCACTTCAGTTGTTGTTTCTGTGTGTCTGATGTTTGCCTCATGGGCTGCTTCAGAAAATAGGCTTTTAATGGGTTTAGGAGCAAAAAGCACCTGAGGTCCAGAAAGCCTAAAAGCCATCCTACTGCCACACACAGTGGTGTGTTGCTGCAAATATGTAATTGTTAGTGCACCACATCCCTCTGTTTCCACTACAGTCTTGCCTGGATAAAAGTGAGTGGGTTCACTTGCCTCCCACCTTTCAAAGCCAGATCTCTAAAATGTGATTCCAGGTTAAAACATCTCTAGAAGTGGCCTCACTTTAGAAGCCGCATAAATACTGAGGATCTCCAACTGGTATCAGTGGGATCTACCTCTGTGTAACAGGTAAATCCTTTGGCTGATAGTGGTCTCTTAAAGACAAATCCTCATCTCTCCAGACTTTGTCATGTCTGTGCATGCCAAAGGCACTTCCCCAGTGACATTCCCCAGCCGGACCTGATGATCCCTGTGGRTTCCTTCCAGCTCAGCATACTGTGATTCAGTGTGGATCAGAGTTGTGTAAGGCTCTCTGGGTGCCATGCATTGGTTTCTGAAGAAAAGAGAGCTTCAGTGGCTCTAGGGGAGCCTCATCCATGAGAGACTGTGCTGACACCTGGGTGATGGTGACTTATTTACAACCAGCCACCACTACGGACAAGGTGAGACATTTCTAATTTCTATACTTGCATGCAAAGGAGCCTGTGCAACAGGTAGCATCAAGCTACTGCTCAGAGTGCTCAGAGGAGCAACAAGCAATGAGGGGATTGCATTCAGTATTGACCTGGCTGGTTAACAGGAAATTCATTGCATTTTTTTAAATTATGTGTAGGTAAATATTGTTCATGAGCTCTAAACCTCACAAATGCTTTCTGAGTCAACAGCATAAACTGAAAAGTGAGAATTAGGCTACAGAATGTCAGGATTGTTACTGGCAACTAGAAAATAACCCTGTAGCCTCCTTATTTTTCTTCTTGTGCAGTTATTTCTACTTATATGCTATGATGCTTGCCAAAATACAGCTCTGTTGCCTGACACCAATAAAGCCGATGGCATGGTCTGTCGCTGTATTTTCAAGCTCAAGTTGTTAGATAGCATCTTCAAATTAATTAATAAATATTATTGCCCTCTGAGGACAGATAGTAAGGTATTGACTAGGCATGCAAACCACTTAAAAATCAGATGAAATGAAGACCTAAGCTGGAGTCATTGTCGTGGTTTCACCCGAGCTGGCAGCCAAGCCCCACACAGCCACTCACTCACACCAACCCCAGAGGGATCAGGGAGAGAATTGGAAGGATAAAAGGTGGAAAACTCATGGGCTGGGCTAAAGACAGTTTAATAGAGAAAGCAAAAGGCTGCACACACAAGAAAAGAAAAACAAGGAATTAATGCACTGCTTCCCATGGGCAGGCAGGAGTTCAGCCATCTCCAGGAGAGCAGGGCCCTATGCCATGCAAGAGTGACTTGGGAAGAGAAATGCCATCGCTCCAAACATGATCCTTTCTTTTTCTCCTTCTCCTTCCTCCTTCCCCCTCTTCCTTCTTTCCCCCACCTTTCTATACTGAGCATAATGTCATATAGTCTGGAACATCTCTTTGTTCACTTGGGGTCACCTGTCCTGGCTGTGTCTCCTCCCAACCTCCCAGTCACCCTCAGCTCCCTCACCAGCCTCACAAAAAGCAGAAAAGGCCTTGGCTCTGCGTGAGCCCTGCTCAGCAATAACAAAACCATCTCTATATTATCAACCCTGTGTCCAGCACAAATCCAAAACACAGCCCCACACCAGCCACTGTGAAGAAAATTAATCCTCCCCTAGCCAAATCCAGCACAGTCATGTAGAACACCCCAGAGGGGGGAAACAGAATTTATGTTCATGTACCCAAACAAATGTGTCTTCCAGAGAAAGAGGTCTCCTTATATCCAAAAGAAATAACCACATCCAAGAGCCTTCAGCAGAACTGCAAACTTCAAGCAATCCACAGCATCAAAAGCATTGAGAGGCCATTGGCCACTGCACCAGAAACTTTGCCTGTGGCCAAGGGCATACTCACAGGAATGAGGACAGAGCAATATGGTTAGGAGACTGTCCTAATTCCCACTTGCTTGGTGAGCAGCTTTCTTTTACAGGAGAGACTAAATGTCTGTGAGGCTTGTGTTGTCTTGGTGGCAGTGAGGATTAAAAGACAAGGACAGATTATGAATGGTGATACTTGACACTGTCAGCAAAAGATTCTGATGTTTAGCATGCAAGACATGCATGTATTACAATAAAAGCATTCATTTACAGAGGTTATCCATCCTATCTGACCTATCCTTGAAGAACAATAACTCTTAAAACTCCAGCAATATGCAATATTGCCCTGAAAAACCTGATATGTCACCATGCTCTTGCTCTCCCACATCAAAGCTGCAGTTTCTGTATTTGATTCCTGTTATTGATTTAGATTTTTTTAAACTCTTGAAATATCCTTTCTTCAGGCCAATACCAACCCTAATGGACTTTTTCTGCCCTGAGAAGAGGCTAGAAACTGAAAGGTGCAAGTTAGTATCTAAACTTTTATTAGATCAGAGATGTAAATAGTCACCAATATGTCTGTGAAGTGCTAGAGAATCAAATAACAGCAGATAGTCAGGCATGGGGAAGCTCAGCTACTCTGGGTATTATGAAGGAAAATCCTAAGACTGGAACATAATTGGAACAGTCATTTTCTGAACAGTAAAATGATTTGATTGAGGTGGTATCCTTTCCTGCCCTTTCTTGGAACACACTCAATCACATTAGTGGGGGGTTTTGTGCCGAAATGGGATGGGTTTGAGTTGTAAAATGTGATTATTCACACTGGAATAATAATAATGTGAGGCATATAGCACTGTTTAGTCCTTAAAGCTGATCAGTTTATCACTGTCCAACACAAAGGACTCAGAAATCAGATATCTGAACAAGCTGAATATGTTAAAGCAGTGATGCTTTAAGTAAGGGATGCTACGGGAACAGGAGGGGCTGGACTAATCTTTGCAAACATGGGATGCAGTCCTGGTTTTAGTAAAGCACATCAGGCAGGAAGACCAGTGTTCCTTGCTCCTTTGTTTCCCTGTTTTCATCTGCTTCTCGTTTCCTAGGAGAGCTGCATCTTCTGCTCCAGTGTCTACTTGGACTGCATTCTCCCTCCATCTCATCCTTTACCCCATCCCTCCCCTTCCTTTTCCCCTCGCTGCCACTTCTGTTCCCTTCCCATAGTGGTTTCAGGGCTCCTGCTGACACTTGAGAGTCCCTCAAATGCCACGTAGGTGGGTATTTACACTGCTTTTGAATAAATGTTGGTTTTTCCAGCTTCCCCCACAGGGACAAGAGTGAAGGCAGGAAGCAGCAGGGAGAGCAGCAGAACACTGCGGGGCAGCACTCACACGGTGGACCCCAAAGTCCCAATCTAGAATAGGCTATTATTTTTATATAAAATAAAGCTTGTTAAGTCAACATTGCTTTTAATGGTAGAATGAAAACTGAGTTAAGAATCTGGTGGATTCAGATTTTTTTTTCCTTTTTTTCCCTACTCCTGTTTTACTGGCAGTCTCCACCTATCCTCATTGCTTCTACTCATGTATTTAACTCAAGAGGCAAAGATCTATGAAATCCCCATCAGCTGAAAAAATCACAGGTAAGAGTGTTCAGCAGCAAAGTTCAAATCACCATCTGAATATTATCTAATTTCACACTGAAGGTATGAATGTTTCAGGTTTAGCAGTGTCACAGAATGATAAATGTCCTGAACTAGTTCTCAGGAGGTTCCAAAAGAAACAACACATATGCTCTGTACCAGAATAGTTTAAAGTAAAGGACAAGGGA